>JAJOZX010000574.1:712500-855000 GCA_023014485.1 Bathynomus jamesi | reverse complement strand
CCCGATCGGTCCTCAATGTCCCTCAGTTCTTCTTCTTAAGAGAGAAAATAGGTAAATGGAAGGGTATGGGCGTATCATTATTATATCATTAATTTGTGATAATGTGTGAGTACAGTGAGTTTATTCAGTGTTTAGAATCGGTATCGGACAAAATCAGTATAAAAAACTTGCTTTGGTTTCACTTCATATTTGAAGGCATGGGTTAGTTAGCTCATCTCTTTTTTAATTAAAAGGATTTGATTAAGTAATAATAATTATTTTTGTTCTCTTGTTTATGTATTGTCGTTTTCTTAAATTTATGTATGATTTGTATATTCGGTTTGTACAATGTAAAAATAGTTTGATCAGGTGGTTTTTACTCAATTTCTTGAGTGCTTTGTAAAACTACTCAAACTTAATCTTTTGTATATATTTAATACGCGTTGTATGAAAACTAAAATAGAGGTAATATAATTCATATTAAATTACGGAACTTTTAATTAAAATATTAACAGAAAAGATTGTACGGACTTTATTTATTAAAGGTTACAAGTAAAAATAATTATCTCGTTTTACACGCACGCCATACGCGCAAAACCTAAAATGGTCACAGTAAATTTCGCGAGATTTTAACCTGCATCAGTTAGTTTGGAAGGCCGACAATATGTCTGGAAAAGAAGGTATCACGGACGGGAAGACTTTTTAGACATTAGAAAAACATTAGGTATTGCGTGAAACCTCCCAAAATATATTATTAATTTATATGTTACAAATTGATTTTATTTTCAGCGCAAGACATGGGCTGATTTGATTCAATCCGGGTTGGAACTGTATCGAACTTCATTGAAGGTTGGTGTAATTTTCCATTTTAATTTAAATTAAAACATTTCATCAGGTTTTACAGTGTATAATTTATTTGATCTTATGTTTGCCTTATAAATGTCCATAACATACGAAATGCGCAGAATTAATATCTTTCCCAAATCAAAATCATAAGTGCTCACGTTCACTGGATTATCTTGCTTCCAATCGAGCTGTTTCCTTCAATCCAATAATAGCAAGAATGACGAAACAAAGACGTCACTAGAAAAAAAAGAGGAATTGTAATATATATATATATATATATATATATATTAGTGAGTCAAAAGTATAAAAAAAGACACTTGATTTTAATCAAATTTTTATTGAAAAGAATAAAATTACAAAGTGTCATTGACAAAAACTACTCAATGCTTTAACTTTTCAAATCTTTGCGCAACTGCAGTCTTACTGGTACTGATTGGGAAACTCTTTGGCATAACTCCACTGGTAGCGATAGTATCCATGAGTGCGGTAAAAGAGTCCGAGGTTTCGTCTCATATACGATATCTTTGATTGTACCCAAAAGAAAGAAGTCAGTCGAAGTTAAATTCGAAAACTGAGGGTCTCGATCAGGAAAGTTTACGTCCAATGTTTTGTCTGGCGTTAAGAGTTTTATGAACACTCCCGGTTTTGTCGAACTTTTGAACAAGAAGATTAAGAACGTTCTTGCGCGTTCGAAGCAGTGCTGGCAATAAAAACCCACCCAAAAAACCCACAGAAAAAAACATTGAAAACCCACATCTGAGTGGGTTTTACTGTTTTTTTTAAATGTTTTCTTTCTGTCAGGATATTTTTCATTGGACATGTATTAGAAGTGTACTATAGGTAAGTACTCCTCTATATACGTACCTACTTTCGCCAATAATTATAATTCATTGCGAGGGTTACATATTTTTCTTAAAATGTATATTAAATATACTGTATACATTGAGAGGGTATTTAGTTACCTAGTAGAGTAGACTAATGGAAAATAAAAAAGAATGATCTAACGAGTTAAACTGAAATTAATTATTTCATGGTGATTTAAAAATGAAGTTTAGCAAGTTATATTTATTTAGAAAATCATACATCTTTATGGTCTTGACAAAATACAAATTGGACAAAAAGAAACTAAACTTGGAAAGAATAATAATAAGTTCATAAAAAAGTAACTCGTAAGCTCATTGAAAACTCTTTAAATTTAAAAAGATTAGAAAATCAAGAGATCATTCTGAGGTCAGGTTGTTTTCCTTGGGTAACATAAGTTACAAAAATCATAATAGCTAGCTATTATATATATTATATAAAATTTTAAAACCAGCTATTAACTATTCATAATTCTTTAAAATCTTAGTGTATGAAATAATATAATTACTAATCCATTATTTATATTATTTATATTGAAAAATATATATAAAAAAAAACATTTGCCTCCCCTCCCCCGGTGGGTGGGTGGTTGTTTTTTTTTAAACCCTGGGTTTTTTCCAGCCCTGGTTCGAAGAGTCTGGTCATAATGCTTCTGCGTATCGACGAGCAACTTCAGCTGCAATTTTTGTTCATATATAGAGTCTATATTATATAGGGTGTTTCACAACCGGTCTGCCATACTTTGGGGGGTGATACAACATCAGTGC
This sequence comes from Bathynomus jamesi, assembly GCA_023014485.1. Lineage (NCBI taxonomy): Eukaryota > Metazoa > Arthropoda > Malacostraca > Isopoda > Cirolanidae > Bathynomus > Bathynomus jamesi. The sequence continues at coordinate 852,547 of JAJOZX010000574.1, read as the reverse complement.
TATTTCCAACTGTTGCGGAGCTACGGACGTTTTAAGATGTGCAAAAAACAAATCCCTACTTGTGTGTAATTCGATAGACGGCAGCACTGGTGGTAGTTTTGGTTAATGAAGTTACCACTACTAAGCCTCAGTTTTTTATGGGGCCTTATGAAAGAGATGGTCTACAAGACCAAAATACAAACGAGAGAGGAACTCTTGCGTCGGATTATGGATGCCGCTGCTTACGTACGAGAACACCCCAAAATGACTCAATGGGCAGTGGACTCTTGTTTGGAACGAGCAAGTCTGTGCATTGAAAACTTCGGCGGACATTTTGAACATTTATAAGGTGTATCTCATAAAATGTAACAATAAATACATCAGATTAATATTCTCGTTTATTTTTTTCTGTACACCTTAGAACGTCCGCAGCTCCACAACGGTTGGAAATAGTACCGATGTTGTATTAACTTTTTTACTCGATACCACCCCCCAAAGTATGGCAGACCGGTTGTGAAACACCCTGTATATTATAGAGAGCTGTGAGCTATCAGCCATGGTAAAGAATAATGTACTTAGGCCTAGCTGATAGGCGTGTCTGTGATTAAATCGTAAATTTAATTCCCTGAATATAGCGTTCTGTATAAGAGATGCAGCTGTATATGGTATATACTGTATATGGTATCCGAGAAAGGTCTGAAATAATACTAACATTCATATTCAGAGAACTGATATATATATTTATGAAAGGTTTACAACATATGAAGACAACACCCACCAAGTTATTTTAGAGTTACTGTAGATAATCTCGATATGTTCACTATTTGTAGGTCGACACATATCCACCTGGTACTCCACTACTCTCGCCAAGTGTTTGTCGACATGTCAGGAGAGAGGGTGTTAATTGCATCAACAGTTTGGTTACGTAAAACTGTTGCATTATCAATCTTCTGGTAAACAGTATATTTCGCAAAGCCATATACAAGGAAATCTATGGGGCAGGCAATGGAGCCACTTCTTATAGATATGTAGACACTGTTTATAGTGTTGTCCTATCATTGACGATAGTATACTGAATAGGGCTTTATAAACGACGTGAATTCAGCTACTGTCGCAAAATGTTTAAGCTTACGTCAGTGTGTGTGTGTGTGTGTGCGCGCGTAGGCGACTAGCCACAAGTGAGTTCGTGTGATAATTGAAAGATGTAATGGGGTAATTTTTTTGTGAAGTACGCATTTGGTACCTTGGAATATTTAAAAAAATTATATGAAAATGTCTAGAAATATTTTTATTGTCGGAAAAAAGATACGTTACTCCTTATTAGGTTAGGTAAGGTTTTGTTAGGTTCCATTAAGTTATAATGTTATAATGTTATAATGTTTCAGACCAACAAAGACCCTAGGATCCACTCATGGCTGGTCTACCTAACTGTGTTCGTAATCGTGTATTGTGTATGTCCTCCGTGGTGGCGGAGGGGACCTACAATTTTACGTGGGTTCCGAACCACAAGAACATAAGAAATTTATGTAAAAACTGCCGGTAATTTGGCAACGACCAATTTTTACGAAACTAAATAATTATCAATTTAAAACTAATTAATTATCGATTTAAAACTAAAGATAGAATCTCTGGATCCAGAGGATCAAGTCATAATAGACTACTATCCACAAATGTTACACTCTATATCTATTTATAACGGACATGCAAATATATCAGATCCAAAGAATCCAGTCAATTTCATTACGGTATCCATCAAGTCACGGTCCATATCGATTGCGGACCAAGTCAAAATTTACAACCATATACATTACAATATATACACTTACGAGGAAAAGTGTAGGTGTGGCTGCAAAGACTGTACAATAATGTAGAAATGTGTGTGCACCCATTATGGGTCTCCTATTTAAAGGTGTTTGTGGGGCAAGTGAAGATCATGAGTTTTTCAATACCTCACAGTACTATGGGGGGCACCGCTCGGCAGAGGAATCTCTTTAAATGGGGTGTGTAAGGACAGAGAGTATCTCCTAACCCAAGACGCTGCCTCCCTATATCCCACAACACTTGTGTTGAGCTGTGGGATCTATCCCCACAAAGCCTTAATTTTACTACCTTAAACTATACCCTTTCTATCAACATGCGCGTCTAATCGATTTTTAAACATGTTTATAGACGTGCTACTAATTACTTCTACCGGCAAACTATTCCAGCTATTTACTATTCTATGCGTAAAAAAGTTTTTCGCAACTGCTGTCTCGAACCTTCTACTTGTCAACTTACACCCGTTATTTCTAGTCCTATTATATTGAGATATTTCGAAAAAGCTATCGCTATCTATCTACGTTATCAAACCCATTCATAATTTTGAAAACCTGAATTAGGTCACCCCTTAACCTCCTAGTCTCGAGAGTAGTCAATTTTAACTCCTTAAGCCTATCCTCGTACGACTTTGACCTAAGAGACGGAATCATCTTAGTTGCTCGTCTTTGAACTCTTTCGATTTTGTCTATATCTTTGCGCATATGCGGATTCCAAAATTGGATCGCGTACTTCAAATGGGGTCTAACTAATGATTTATAAAGAGGAACTATAATATCGCGCGATTTGTACTCAAAATTTCGAGCTATAAACCCTAACACTTTGTTCGCCTTAAGATTGACCGCTGCTGTACTTTGTTTCGCTACTTTTAAATCACCAGTGACTATAACTCCTAAATCTTTTTCCTGCTCTACGCTTGTTAAATCTTTCCCTGACATACTATACGCAAAATTACCGTTACGCGAACCTATATGCAAAATTTTGCACTTATCCACGTTAAATCTCATTTGCCATGTGACTGACCAATCAACGATTTTATTCAGATCTTCCTGAATTTTACCTCTATCTTCGTCATTAATCGCCCTACCACCCAGCTTCGTGTCATCCGCAAACTTTGAAACTGTACTGACTAGGCCGACATCTAAATCGTTAATATATATAAGAAAAAGCAAGGGGCCCAATACAGAACCCTGAGGAACGCCACTCGCTACATTAGCCCAACACGACTCCGCTCCATCAACGACCACCCTCTGTTTCCTGCCTCGCAACCACTCTTCTAGCCAATTTATTACTACACCCCTGATTCCATGAGCCTTAGTTTTTTCAATGAGTCTTTTGTGCGGCCCGATGTCTATCGTAAACGTCAACCACGCTTTGGAAAAATTCTAAAAGATTAGTTAAGCAAGATTTGTTTCGCCTAAGTTAGGCTAAGCTAGATTAGCGAATACTTCACTATTTAATAATTATAATTCAGCAGAAAGGGCCACCTTTCTAACCCTCAATTGCGTCCGAAACACTTATCACACCCTTGTTGGTTCGATGGCACTAAGGTTGTTAGGTTCAATTAAATTTGGTTAATTTTTTAGATACATGGATTTATAAAAGTCGGTACTTCGCTTATGCGGAGATGTGTGTGTGTGTGTGTGTATGTGTGTGTCTGAGTGTGTGTGTGTGTGTGTGTGTGTATGTGTGTGTCTGCGTGTGTGTGCGCGTGCGCACTCGCGCGCGCAGTGTATCATAGAAGTATTTAATTAATCATAGGTGAATCTTCATAATGATATTTACTTGGTTATCTTTGCATCTCTTTTTCTCAGAGAAATAAATGAAGACGAGTTAATTTTAGTAAATGTCGCGGAGGAAGTTGAATTCTTGCGTACGAAACATACGAAACAGACCTTCTCACTCTTCTCTCGTATGGCCATCTTTATAAATTTACTCTCCAATCCTCATATCTTTATATATACCTATATACTCTTCGTTCTCTGTGACATGTCTTAAAATAAAAAAAATTATGTATATCAGGTCAAAGGAATATGGTGCATGTTCAAGGACACGTCTCTCCGATACAAATTAATATTTCTTCAAGATAAATTGAGTCCGGCAAGAAAAAATATGATCATGTCGTTTATAAACATATATATTTATATAAAGCCTCTGCAAACGGGAACAAGGTACAATTCGAGAGAGAGAGAGAGAGAGAATTAAAAATTGACCGACAGTTCGGACTATAGCGCAGTGGCTTGTATGCGAGACCAAAGCGCGAACCACTTGTCCACTAGGAAAACTAAAATTCCTTTCTCAAAGATTTAATGGTGCTGGTTAAGTATGCGGTCTACCTACGATTCGGCGGTCTACCTTTTAATTATAGCTTCTTATCTTGTTTACTAATTGTTTGTTTACATCCCATTGTCAATCGCCCTTGACGATTGGTTAGGTTTAGTCATGATATTTTCGTTAGTTTTAACGAAAATATCATGATTAAACCTAACCAATCGTAGGTAGACCGCATACTTAACCAGCACCGATTTAATTCATATAGTCAGTGTAGTTGTTACGGTGTCATACGTAAGGTTTTTCTCAACGCCATCTGCCGTCAATTTAGACATTTAAAGTAATTGTCAAATTCTCCATACATATGTTTAAAACACGAATGATCACGTTCTTATTAATTAATTATTTTTGTGTGTTTAAATTTATTTAAAGTAATATATATAGATATATACATGCAACTGGATATATATATATATATATATATATATATGCAACTGGACCTATCCAAATAGCTCAGAGCGGTCCAGATCGCTATTTTTGCAATATTTACAAGTACATATAGTGTGAATTTTAGCCAAATTACAAACTTGCTTCAATATGTAACACAAATAACACGTTTCTGACACAATTTGTGACTTAACCCTTTAACGCCGAAATTGTTTGTAGGGTTAAGTTATGAATGCATGTATTTGAAAGGTTACCAATATGTAGCGGTCGTCCTTTCAGGATTAACTGTGTAAAATAAGTATATATATATATGTGTGTGTGTGTGTGTGTGTGTGTGTATACTAGAAAATAAAATGAAATTGTTAATTTTATATAGCGTGAGCGAAACATTTCAGCAAAAAATGCCCTGTAAATACAGAATATTAGATTTTCGAAACGTGTTGAATATATAATTCTGTGAAACACGTCTTAGGATGAGATATATTCCCTGAAAACGCATGTTTTTATTTAAAGACATTTTTTTCAAAACGTGCAAATGTCTTAAATTTAAATATATGAATGAAGACCGTGGTTGGATGTTTTCTTAGGCGTTGTTTTAAGAAAAGTTGTTATTGCACGAATGCAAAACACGAATGAAAATGTTGAATGGATAAAGATCGGAAAAGGGTTGAATGCGTTTAATGTAGTAGTATGCATGCAAATAGTTCGAAGGAGGCAGGAGGGTAATGGGAGTGAGAGGAAAAGGGGGAAAAGCAAAATTTTAATCTCTCAATTCCACAGCTGTGCAAACGTGTGATCTTTCAGAGGGGAGCGACGGGTGATAAGATAAGGGGGATGGGGGATCTATCTGTTCCACAGCTGTGTAAACATGTATTCTCTCAAAGGGGCGGAGAATGGTGATAAGGGAAAAAATAAATAAAAGAAAAAAAATATATATATATATATATGTGTGTGTGTGTGTGTGGTGTCATACCAACTGTTTGATGGTGATAAAGGGAATGATGATAAAGGGGCAGGGGTGTGGAAAGGGGATGGTGATAAGGGAATATATATATATATTAGTGATGTAGGTCACATCTGCATCCGCATCCGCGGAACATCCGCACATTTTCTCGCATCCGCATCCGCGTCCGCATCCGCACTTTGGACTGCGGATGTCGTGCGGATGTGGACCGTTGAGATAAAACGTCATTAATAAGCGGAAATTATCAAATTCTATTATATTAATAGAACTAGTTCATTGTGCGCAAAAGTGATGCAAGCGACAAGACGAGAGGCTGTTCTTGTATGAAGTTACTCTCTTGCAACCTACTTAGATCCACGTTACAAAGCTAAGTTATTTTCACCTAGTACATTAGAACGAGTTAAATCATCACTTGGCAAAGCAGTTGAAGAGCTTCAATCTCTTGAATCTGTCGCTTCGCCACCCACCAAAAGAATAAAAGTTTCAGTGACAGAACCAACACCTTCAGCAAGCAAATCTATCACAGAATCTGTCTCTCAGTTTCTTGAGTCAAGCAGCAATGACGAGACCTACGCGATGTCAAAAGATGTAGTAAAAATGATCGAGAGCTATCACCAAGAAAAACGCCTGGCTGCATGTGACAATCCTATTAGTTGGTGGAAAAATACGCAGAATATCTATCCATACTTGAGTAAACTTGCAAGGAAACATTTAGCCTGTCCTCCAACAAACGTACCAAGCGAGAGATTATTTAGCAGTGCTGGATTAATATATGATGAAAAGAGAAACAGACTGGCAGCAGAAAAGGCAGAAAAATTAATGTTCCTTAAGCATAACCTTCCTATAATTAAGTTTGAACATTAAACGATGAACATCTTAGTTTACTTTATTTTAATTACTCATTTATAAATATGCCTAATAAAACTTTAAACTTAATATAAATAGTTATCAAGCTAATTAAAGATCTCTTTCTATAAGGGTGGAGGAGGTTGGGGAAAGAGGTCGGTGGGGTGCATTTGAGTTGGGTTCACGTCCCGCATCCTGGTAACACAATTATGGTTTCTAATTGTGGCTGAAACTCAACAAAATATAACGAATTTATTTGCAGACGAATTCACTAATTGATTTCTATATTAGTTAGATGCTTGATATTATTTTATATGTTCAGAGAAAAGTACAGCAATTATTGTACAATTAATCAATTATACTACATTATAGCTACAGCTCTCTCTATATAATAACTTATTATATACGTTAAACACAACAAATCTCGAATATATCCTAAAAAATAACGAAAATGTAGACATCCGCATCCGCATCCGCGGATGTTGAAATCAAACATCCTCATCCGCATCCGCGGATGTGAAAAAAATGACATCCGCTACATCACTAATATATATATATATATGCGCAACGTCATACTATGAACTTTGGCGAAATTTACTATTACATAAAAAAAAGCGGATACGCTTGAACGGGGTACGGGACAACGGCGGCATGTTTTCGCGACGGATGCGTTTCGATGGGCCTGGCAACCCCCAGCCACCCAGAGATTACTCCTCCAACCAGCTAACATAATTGTGGTCGGAGCCTGAATCAAGTTAATCCAAGAGTAAAATAACCTAACCCACCTATGTATAATAACCTAACCTAACCTCTGTATGATTAATAATGAGTCATACAAGTACCTTCTGAGGTATCCCCTCATCTCCTTTTTCAACAGCTGTGCAAACATAAGGGTTGCCCAGATACAAGTATATGTCTTCACACACACACACACACACACACACACACACACACACATATCAGACATGGGGTCAATTACTGGGTTTCTATTACTATTACTATTGATTCCTTCTATTACTATTACTTTAATTTTCATCTATTACTATTACTATTACTATTACTTTTGTATATGGGGTACTTCACTCATTTCAAAAGGATCTATATGTCTTTTTAAATGCAATTAGAAGCATTGTGTTAACAAACAAACACTATTTCAGACTCAACAGGTACAAACATTATGCAAGAGGTCCATAGAAGATTAAGAGATAGTTGTCTGGAGCACTGACTAAGTATGCCAGTGAATCAGTGTATAATGAACATACAAATACAATGATCCAACCATGAGGTGGTGTGCCAACTATCACTAACATAAGTAAAGCTATCACCAGGAAGACTATACATGGATGAAAGGGTCAAGTTATTATCTTCACAGAAGGCTTTTAAGTGGTTGCTAAACAAAGAATTATCATTAAGCACATTAGCATTAAAGTCACCAATAATAGCTACACATGTCGTATCCAATTCATTAATAATACTGCTGACCTGCCCCAATTTAATGAGGTAATTTTCTTCATTATTAACTGCCTGAAAAAGCATATAGATATACAGAATTACAAATTTTTTATTGTTTACACAAATTTCTATTCCAGTTAGCCAATTCAAACCAAGTTTTAATTCACTAATATATTTCCCATACCCCAACTTCCATAGAATAGCTAACCCACCACGTGGGTGCCCTGCAAGAAGACCATCTTGTTTATCTCTGGTGGCCTCCCCTATCCCATGAAAGTTACAGGACAGGCTATTCAGGCCCTTTAAGTCCTGTTTCCATAGCCATGTTTCCTGCAGAGAGAGAATATCAGCATCCTCTAACAGCTTATCAATTATGATCCACCTGTGTTTGCTGTTATTGCCTAAGCTTAGGCCTCTACAGTTATAAGAGATTACCTTGAATGTTGCAATTAGGAAGATGCAGGAGTTCTGCCAGCCATCTCTACATGTTGAATTCCACTTATACCAGGCACAGCAGTTACAGCATCAGACCCAGCTGGATTTTCCTCCACAGTACGACGCATGATGTCTCCATAATTACCCTCTCCAGCACTTGTGAGAGGGGCTGCAGGTGTTTTTCTTCCCTTTTTCTCATAGAACCGCCGTACATATACCCGTTCCGGCCATACTGCTGGATCCATAAATACCCCTGGATCATCACAGACTGCTGTAAACTGAAAGGAACTGTACGTAGTCCATCTGGAATCAGTTTTCCTACATGGAACCTGAAGGTTCACTTTATCTTCCACAAATGCCTGCAGCTCCTCGGCCGTAAGATCAGGTTGACATCTCGAGACGAAAATGTTTGCGGTCTTCGTTGGTACAGTCATCATACGATCTGTTGTGGCAGCCCCTATGATACCCCGCCATTCTCTGCCAGCCTTTGCCACAGGCTGACTCCCTCTAGCCGGTGCATGAGTGGGACCTGACCCCCTTGAGGGACCACCACCATTAGCTACTGCAGTGGTTGCAGTTCTCGGAGGGGTCGCTCGCTTCCGGCCCCCCCCTTACTACCATTGTCCAAGATGCCTCCTCATCATGACCCCCGACTGCATTCCCAGCATCCCGATTCACGAAGGCCCCTTGTGGGGTACCCTGTGTGAGATGGTATTGAGTTGGTGATGTAGCAGTGTCTGGATTCAGGGATCCAGGATAAGACTGAGAAGCAGAGGGCTGTGCATTCATGGATCCAGAATGAGGCTGAGCGCCAGAGGTCTCTGCACTCATGGATCCAGGCTGAGGCTTAAAGGCAGAGGGCTCTGCACTCATGGATCCAGGCTGAGGCTTAAAGGCAGAGAGCTCTGCACTCATGGATCCAGGATGAGGCTGAGCAGCAGAGGGCTCTGCATTCATGGATCCAGGATGAGGCTGAGAGGCAGAGGGCTCTGCACTCATGGATCCAGGATGAGGCTGAGCGGCAGCCAAATAACAAATATTTGTTTCAACTAAATCATTACAATTTCAGGGACTGTAGGTCTTGATAAATTTTACTTTATTGAAGGAAAAATTTGCCACAATATTAGTTCACATACATGTTTATTTTAGTTTAGAATAGATTTAGTTCATTTTTCAGTTCTTTGTTCACACAATATGTCGATTGCCACTATAATAGAAAAGTGAGAGACTATTATCTACGTATTACTTTGCCTTCTATTACTATTACACCAAAAAATTATGATTTATTACCTATTACTATTACCCCATGTTTGATATATATATATATATATATATATATATATATATATATATATATATGATGACTAATGTCAAGGTGAGTCATCCAAACACCCCCCTGAAGGCATCCCTCTTATCTCATTTTCGACCTCAGGGTAGGGGATGACAAGGGGAAGGGGAGCGTAATTATATATATATATATATATATATATATATATATATATATATATATATATATATTAGTCATCCAAGTGCCTTCTGTTCTGTAGGCATCCCCCCCTATCTTTTCGACAGCTATGTAGACAAACCATCCTCTTGTGAATATCTTTTCATACCCTGATAAAGGGCCTGAACAAAAAATTAATCATTAAAATACAAAATAAGAAATTCTCAAGAAATTTACCCTCTCTTCTCTCTCTCTCTCTCTCTCTCTCTGATTGTCATTTGTCTTATCTCTTTTTCGACAGCTGTATAAATATAAGGTTTGCTCAGATCCGAGTATATGCCCTTGTTTGAAAAGTTGTATCCTTGGTATCCATCTTTGATGGCACACACACACACACACACACACACACACACACACACACACACTTTTTAATGAGGACACTCTAACATACAGGTACTATCCAGACCCAAATTCGCTTAAAATCAGTGAATACCTTGCTTTACAGAATCTAAAGAATTGAAAAAATGTTATTCATATTTTCTACTTGATAAAAGAGTTTAATATAGACGCATCCAAGTAGACAAAAATGGATCGATTTGAGAATGTCCCCTCCAGTTCCACACGATTTTTTATGAGTTATACATTTACGGAAAATTCATACAACCGTTGCTGAGCTATATTTGAGGGTAAGGAGAAATCAACCTAACCTTAACTAAATTAAAGTAGAATAAACCAAAGCTATGCAGGTCTTTCTAGGTTATTCGTGTTCAAACTAGGAACCAATCTACCCCAAATACATAATACAATATTTTACTCTAATAGTACTATAGCTGTGCAAAACTACTAGCTATTTACAAGATTTCTCCTCAAAATTTGCCTCAAATTACTTTTAGATCCATAAGATTGCATCATTCATATGTAAGAACCCTAGCTATTAACCAGATCCCCCTTTTTATATTAGTTATAAATAGCTCCATCCATTGGATTGTGTTACACTCGACTAAAATTAACTTTTCTACTACAGTATTTACAAGATTTCCCTTTGACTAAAAAATTCATAAAGTTCTTTCTTAAAAATATCAAAGTACCACCACTCACTATTGAAGTTGGCAAGTTATTCTGACTGACAAAAAAAGAAAAAAAAAAGAAAAATAAGATTTTTCCAAGTAAAAGACAAGAAGCTCGTTTCCCTACAATGTGCGGGTGAGTGCACCCCCAAGGATCATCTTTTGTCTGAGGGTTAACAGGATAAGTGGACAACTGAGCCCAACCCAGGATCCAACAAACAGGAGTGAATCAAAGCCTCACCATCTGGTTTGAAATTAACATAATTTTAATAAACCATGGCAATTTCAAAGTTTCATAGAGGATGGAAACCAAAATAAAGCAAATTAAATTTAGCTAAGATGTATGAGTCTTCTTTTAATTTGGATAACATGAAGCCACTTGGGTGGGGGACTATCAAGGTTATTCAAGTCAGATAAATGGTCTAAATACATAATTTGTGATTGAATTTTGAAAAATATCATATCAAGTTGGCTAGTTATCATTAAACTATTTACAAAACTACTGTAGTTATACTTGAGTCATGGCTAAAATACAGGGTGTCCCAGAATTAACGATCTATTTCAATGAAATCGGACAAATTTTTTAAAAACACACTTTTATTTATGTTTATCATGTTTAATATGTGTTAAAAATGTATAAATTTCTAAATTTTTTTCATAATTTTATTTTCATAATTTTTTCATTATCTGGTCCAATGAAAGACCGTCTGAAGTCATAGAATGGCAAAGAGACTCTCCAAAAGTTAACGTGTGGCTTGGAATGACCAAATCCAAAATTTATGGCCCATTCTTCTTTGCGGAAGCAACTGTAACAGGTACCGTCTACCTTGATATGCTTCAGCAGTTTCTCGAACCACAGCTTCTTGATGATGGCATTCTTGATAATGTTGTGTTTCAACAAGATGGAGCACAATGTCATTATGCTCTAATTGTTCGAGAATACCTCAACAGACGCCTTCCGAATCGGTGGATTGGACGTGGAGGACCTCGACCTTGGCCTCCGCGTTCTCCGGATTTGACACCCCTGGATTTCTTTGCATGGGGTTTCATAAAAACAAAGGTTTATCGCCAAAAGATCAATGCTTCTTGTTGAAACACAACATCATCAAGAATGCCATCATCAAGAAGCTGTGGTTCGAGAAACTGCTGAAGCATATCAAGGTAGACGGTACCTGTTACAGTTGCCTCCCCAAAGAAGAATGGGCCATAAATTTTGGATTTGGTCATTCCAAGCCACACGTTAACTTTTGGAGAGTCTCTTTGCCATTCTATGACTTCAGACGGTCTTTCATTGGACCAGATAATGAAAAAATTATGAAAATAAAATTATGAAAAAAATTTAGAAATTTATACATTTTTAACACATATTAAACATGATAAACATAAATAAAAGTGTGTTTTTAAAAAATTTGTCCGATTTCATTGAAATAGATAGTTAATTCTGGGACACCCTGTACTGTATATATTATTTCCAGGATTTACAATCCATCTCTCTCATTCATGAGAGCATCTAAATTTTGTCCTCTACATCCATCCAAGCTGAAGTTACTGACAGCTCATTAAACATTGTTTAAACATTAACAAAGAATTGGTGCTAATTTGACCAAAATATTTATTTTCTTGATCATCCAGCAAGTCTTCTGTTTTCCACATTAAAATGTGAGAAACGAGTGGGAGAATGTTGGAAAGAATGTTCACATACTTATTTTGACAAGAGGTATGATATATACACATAAACTGAACAGGAATATAATTATGAACAAGAGAGTAATTTTAAATAGTCATAAGTCTGCAGACTTACCACATCGTTGTCATATTTTAAGTACGCCACACACACACACACACACACACACACACACACACACATGTGGGATATAAAGGTTTCTCAAATTTCATCTACATCAAAAATGTTTATTAAACTGAAAACAAATTAAGGTCTTAAATTGCCTCTTTCATCCTACTTATGGTATCATAACTAACAATATATCTCTTCAGATGATTTCCAAACTTAGTAATTATTTCACTACAAAAACAGATCAACTTCGCAAAAATACAAAACAATTCTTTAATAACAATATTTAGTAAAATCAGAAGCTACATATACAGATTTCACTTATTGACTTGTGGTACCCTCTTGTGGCATTCTATGAACTATGACCACAAAATGGTCAACATATTCTCTTCACTCAGTTTCTTCACATGCCATTGAATGAACTTCAACAGCCAGACAAGTTAGAACCCAAGCATCTCTTAGTCCTATCTCAAAATACCCCTACTCTTTGTCTGTCTGTCTAAACGGCTGGGCCGATTTTCCTGAAACTTGGTGACAACACCCTCTTGGATCCCTAGAGTGTTTTTAGCAACTACCATTTATCCAGATTTATCCTCCCCAAAAATTTGTATTCTAAAACACGAAGCATTTAAATTTCAAGATTTTGGTCCATCCGTCTCGGGATATGAAACTCAAAATTTTGATGGTTGCTTTATTTCGTGAATTTGTTGATATGCTGTCTTTTCTGGCCATTAGAAAAATAATTTTTTTTACAGAAGCGTGGACTGTTGGCTTTCTCTATCATTAAAGTCTACGAGTAAACCAAGTTCCAACACACTTCTACAGAGTTTCATACACTTTCGTGGAATGAAGAAAATGAAGTTGGTCAATAAATTTAGAAAAGAATGTAGCCATCAAAATTTTTAGCTACGCATCGGAAGCCATGATAGGTTAAAAAAAAATGTGACAAGTTGTATTTGAAAATTAACTGCTTTGTGACCTTCAAGTAAAATCTGTGAAGCTGCATTTAAAATTTAGGTGATTCGTGAGCTAACTGTAAATGTTAAACTCTAACTCGTTTAAAATCTATCTATGAATAAAAAAACTTTGCGCAGTTTTGAGCGGAGTAACAAATAACTCTTTCGGTCAGTCGCCTGTTATGATTGGCTGTCTCGCTTAAAGTAAGTGGAGCTAATGTCTCTCGCTCAGTCGCCCGGTAGGGTCGGATCTATCAAGATGAGCGGCGTTAAAAATCACGAAGTGATCACAAGTCCTACCCGTAGGGTAGGGAGCCGAAGGCGCGGCTTGTTTTCTTAAAATAATTTTCCTTACATTTTATTGCTTGACTATTAATAATGTCAAAAAAAATTGGGAATATTCCGAAAACTTAATCCAGACGAAGAATCTTAGGAATTGAACATGGTAAGAAAAAGGAAGCCATCACTTGGAAGCACTATAGTAAATATGTATTGCCCGAAGAGAATCTTTTCGGTTTGACGGCCTGTAATATTTTTTAACATTATTTGTTTTTTATTGTCCAGTTTTAATCGAGGATTTCAAAAATAACAATTATGTTTTCGAGAAACAAATAGTGAGGTAGTTATATGCAATTTAACAAATTTAAAATATATATTTTTAAACCGTATTGGGATCTTTTTGGTTTGACGCCCGACGAAAAAAAACGAGTCATGGCTACGAGACCGTCAAATTCTAGACTCTACCAAATGGTTAGGTTAACTGAATGCCCAGTTAGGTTAACAGAATGCTCGGTTAGGTCAATTGTACGCCCTTGACGATTGATTAGGTTAAGTCATGATATTTTTGTTAGTTTACTGTCAAAACAAACGAAAATATCACGACTTAACCTAAGCAATCGTCATGAGCGTACAGTTGACCTAAAACTTTCAGGGATTTTGGAATCTTAAAGCGTATATGATATTCTCTAAACTAAAATGTATAACTGCCTCACTATTTGTTTCTCTAAAACATGAATGTTATTTTTGAAATCGTCGATTAAAACTGGACAATAAAAAACAAGTAATGTTAAAAAATATTACAGGCCGTCAAACCGAAAAGATCCCCCAAAGGATAATAACAGTTTTTCGCAGGAACTAGCAAAAATATCCTGCAATAGGGCAGATTTTTTTGTTAGTATACAGGGTGGCACAAATGTCGCGGACTATAGGAATTTTCAGTGTTGACTATATTATTTTTTTCTTTTAGGTAGAGGGCTGCGAAATTAAGAATAGACGAGAGGGTGAGCTTAGTTTTAATGTATGGAATACCAGGTACTACAAATCGATGAATCGGTACAGAACTTAAAGAGTGGTCCAAAAGTCCCTATCTATTTTGCTGAAATAATAGTATTTTAGGATAAAAATGTAGTAACATAATTAGATGTATATTTATTTATCAAGCTTAGGTCTAAGATCGTCGTGAGCACCATCAGTGTCTCTGCAAATCTCAAATCTGTCCACTGCATCGCGGAACACATTTTTAAGCATCTCTGGGGTTATTTTAGCGAATGCCGCGACAGTGCGAGTTCGCAGATGCTGCAGGTCTGTAACTCTTGTTTTATAAACGTCAGACTTTATAAAACCCCACGCAAAGAAGTCTAATGGTGTTAAATCCGGAAATCGTACTGCCCAGGGCCTGTTTCCACGTCCATTCCAGCGATTTGTTAAGAACTCGTTAAGGTACGCCCGAACAATGTTTGCATAGTGATATGGAGTTCCATCTTGTTGAAAGATAATAGTGTCGAGAATGCCATCTGACCGAAGCTGGCCCTGTTACCGTAGCTTCTGCAAAGAAAAAAGGTCCGTAAATCTTCGATCTTGTCAGACCCAATCAGACATTAACTTTAGGAGAATTTCTCTCCCATTCGTAGATCTCGGTTGGTTTTTCACTAGCCCAGATGCGGCAATTATGTCGATTAACCTTTCTGCGTGTGTGGAATGGCCCCTCATCGCTGAAGAGACTGTGGTTTAATAAGTTTTCAGTTTGAATTTTTTCAATGAATTCTGTGCATATGGCGGCTTGTCATGGATAATCCTCTTCGTGTAATTCATATAGCACTTGAATATGGTAACTTTTATTTTTTAATGTTGATTTTAAAATCCTTAGAACAGTCGTTTTTGGTATGCTCAGTCTACGTGATGCGGTGCGAGTTGACATTCTAGAATTTGTTTCAAAGGCATCTCTTACCAATTCGACATTTTATCAAGAGGTACCCGGACATTCGGATCTTGCCTCATCATGAACAGAGCCTGTTCTTTTAAATTTATTGACCAGCTCGCGAATTGGTTTGTCTGTTGGTCCTGGTTTGTGAAATCTGCTTTCGAATTTTTCTCGAATTTCTTTGCACTTCTTCCCTTGGATACGTAGTGTTACTACCATCACACGTTCTTGTACATCCATCATCATCTATAGCCTGTAGAAAATAAAATAGAAATATCATTATTTCAGTAAAATAGTTAGGGGCTTTTGGGCCACCCTGTATATATATATATATCTAAATAATAGTAATTATGATGGAGTTTGTGACTGATGAAGTTTATATATTCATTATAATATGATAAAAAAATTTATTGTATATTGATGAGAAATTTCCACAAACATGCTTAAACTTTTTAAAAATTATTTATCCATTTTCGGGGGTGTTAGACGAATAATTCAAGTATCGCGTCGAGGGGATACATCTTTAAACGCGTTAATATCCTGCTCAATGAGGAACTAAAAACGCGTTCGGGATTAACGTGCGTTTTAAAAACCGAGGCAAAACTGGTGTTTATCTTTAGGTTCGAAGTGTAAACATTGGATATACGTCTATTTGTATTCCATTCACTGGTATCAATATTTAAAATTGCAAAATAAAAACCGCGATTGCAATATACAAGTTAACAAGATTTAGATGTTGAAAACTTGTAGGATACAGGATGGAAAACTCGTATAGAAGAATATATGTGCATAGAAGAATATAGAAGAATATATGCCCAGTATATTGCATTTTTATAGTTACAGAAATAACAAATTAATGAAGATAGAATTAAAATTATGTTAAGAACTTACATTACTAAATTTTAAACAAACTTAACATACGTAGTTGTATCACGGTATGAACAGTAATAAATAACAGCAAATAATACAGGGTGATTAAAAAAATGTTAGCACTTATATGTTTTTTTTTTTGTTACAGGGATTTGAAGATTAAAGAGTACTTGGTTAACCTTGGTTTTGCTTCCACCCGAATTGTTCATTCTGACGAAGGTCAAGCGTGTCACTCCACCTTAGACCTACAGTTTAACGTGGAATCCGAACCACTCCCCACCAGCAGCCCAGTGTCTTAACCACTAGGCTACCCAGGGTACCCATTTATCTACCAACAAATTTCTTTATTGTGTGGAAAGATGGGCAGCTGGGTTTTGCTGCGCGCCGCCTGCCGTCACGGGCACAAAATGCGACAAAACACAAAATTACTTCACAAAACAGTAAATATCGAGAGAATAAAATACGATATCAACGAGCGGTAACCATCTTTGGACACAGACTGAGTCACACTACAACATGAATCACATGACGCGCATGCGCGTCATGTGATGCGCGCGCAGCATAACCAGTTAGAGAACTTTTTGAACACACCCCCTATCAGTCTCCCACAGTCGTACAAAACACATTTCGTAGATAGTTCAATTCTGACCCACTTTCTAGGTTGACTGTTTATCGAGTATACGAAAGTTCGTCAGAACTGGTTCTGTTGCAGACGATTATAAAGGAAACAGGAAACATGCATAGATATCCGTGGACAGCAAGTAGAGACTGTATGAAGCACTGTTTTTATCACAGAAAATGTTTACAAATAAATTGGAAATAAAAATAAACTCCGTATAAGTGTTAACATTTTTTAATTACCCTATATATATATATATATATATATATATAATATATATTATATATATATATATATATGGGAATGAACTCAGAATGGTCCCCTGAGGTTTTTTATGATACACACAGACCGTGCATGGAACAAGGAACTCTTCTTGGGATAATTAAATCCATAATTTAATCCTTGGATTTAATTATCCCAGAAGAGTTCCTTGTTCCATGCACGGTATATATATATATATATATATATATACACACACAGGGTGTCCCGTAAGTCTGGAACCATAGGGCAAAATGATAAAAACGTCAATAAAAACGCCGAAGAGACTTTTGGGGACTGTTTGTGAAATGAGCGAGGATGGTAGCGGCTGTCATCGTCGGTGGATGTCCTCGGAGGTCCACTGCGTGGTTTATCTCCTATGGGTCCCGTTTCCCTGAACTTTGCTACAAGTTTGCCGACACAACCGTGTGTTATCGGCGCGCGGTCCGGATGCAATCTGTTAAATTCCTCAGCGACCTCCCTCTGACTCCGATTTCCTACGAGCAGAATTACCTGGATGCGTTCTTCCTTACTCAAAGACATCATGGGCACTTGCATAAACGGAAAAACATGAATTACTTATTTTGCCCTATGGTTCCAGACTTACGGGACACCCAGTATACAGGGTGTCCCAGGAGGAAATGTCAAGAATGCACCATTTGACTCTTTGGGTATTTCTAAGTAGAAAGTATTATATCGACATGTGCCTGATTCCCAACCGTTACCGAGATACAGGCCTCTACATTTGGGTAACTAAAACATAATAAAAAGCCGATCTTAATATTCAATGACATTTAATGATACATTGGCAACTGTGCAGATCCTCACATTATTTATTTACATTATTTTTTTGTCTGGGGGTTCTTGAAGAGTAACGTTTATCAGCGGGGTAAGCCCGAAACTAGGGAGCAGTTGGTTGCACGTATACAGGATGTGTTCATAAACCTCAGAAATGAACTTCCACGTTTTCCTTGGCAAGACTCGATGGATCGGAGGCTCGCCGCGTGCATTGAAGAAGGAGGGGGTCACTTTGAAACCATTCTGCAATAAGTGCAATAGTGTATTGTATGTTTGTACTTTTTGTAAACCACAAGTGTCATTAAATAGTATCTAAGATCGCCTTTTTTATTATGTTTTAATACCCAAATGTAGAGGCCTGTATCTCGGTAACAGTTGGGAATCAGACCCATATCGATATAATACTTTCTACTTAGAAATACCCAAAGAGTGAAATGGTGCATTCTTGACATTTCCTCCGTGTGGCAAAAATTAGGAACCTTGGTAATTTTGTTATTTTATCATCAGGGGTTGTAATAAATGCTCGAATTCAGCACCATTAATTTGTAAACGCATTTCAGTGCGTTTCACGCAACTGTGTTGAACTTTCTGAAGCGTTTGAAACATAAAAAAGGAAGTTGTTAAAACAATTCTTCATCACCTTGTGTCAAAATTCAGGAACCAAAAGTAATGAAGAATTGTCCTGACTTTTTTTTTAATGTTTCATGCACTTCACAGAGTTCAATACAATTGTGTGAAATGTATTGAAATGCGTCAACACGTTGACAGTGCTCAATTGGAGCACTTATTACAATCCCTGTTACAAAAAAATATATAATTATTTGTGTTCCTGACTTTTTGCCTCTCTCTCTCTCTCTCTTCTCCTCCTCTCTCTCTCTCTCTCCTCTCTCTCTCTCTCTCTCTCTCTCTCTCTCTCTCTATATATATATATATATATATATATATATATATAGAGAGAGAGAGAGAGAGAGAGAGAGAGAGAGAGAGAGAGAGAGATGCAGACAAAATAGCTAAAACAGTCCATTAATATCGAGTAGCTTTTCCTTGGCTCCCATGAAGGCCAATACAGATCACATTTTAATGCCAAAAAATTTACCAATATTCTTTTAGAGCTGCCACAGATGTGAACAGTATGGGTGGGTAGGGTTCAGTTGGCGGTTACATGACCTCCACCATTACGTCGCTGATTGGGATATGCTGTCATGCGTACTCGCTACTGTCGCATACATATATGTATTTAAACGCGAAATCCTCTTTAGAAGAATTGGTGATGGAGATTCTTAGTAATGATTCCTTTGAAGGATCTCAACTCGCTGTCCTTAAGACCACCGAATTGAACTGTGAGCTGTAAGCTAAATTACTAAAATGTTGAGTTAGTCATTGTTCGGACCTTTACGTAGTCCATTCGACATGAACTGCTTGAATTGAAACCACCGACAACAAAAGAGATTTCCCAAATGCCATAGGTCTAAATATCATCTTGACTCATGGTAGTTTTCTTTTAACACTGGCGGATGTAATGTATACAGCCGCCGCTATCAGTGCTCTACAGTGCCACTTACGGGGCACTACCAAACATACTCTGTCACATACATGATTAGTGATTTTCACGAAATCACTGATCATTTGTAGTCCAATTTATGCAGATAAAGCGGAGATGTTCATCGCGCAAATTAGCTTTTTTCCTATATGCTTCGAGTTGTACAGGGTGGCCCATAAGTCCCAATCGGTTATAATTAAAGCGAAAATCCATGTAGCGTATTTAAAAACAAATTTTTAATTTAAAAAAAAAATTAAACTTTTAAAAATAATCAGTAAATATTTATAAATTTATTAGGAACTTTTTACTATGTTTGATTTTTTATATTTTCGCTTTAATTATAACCAATTGGGACTTATGGAGTACCCTGTACAAGCCTTGTTCGTTGAGTGGATGTCGCTTGCCAAGCAAAGATTCCTTGCTTTCGTTCTGCATGAAGCGATGGACCTCCCTGTCGATTGTTACCTTCTCGCTTATTTTTCTAATCCAAATTTTCTTTGATGTTACGAGCGGTTACATTCGCAATCCAATTAACTGTTTTGAGGTATCTGTCTCCCGCTTTGATCACAAGTTAATGGTGCACTAATCACGCGACCACGGTAAGTGGTAATATATCACGAGAAACAACTGAAATCAGCGGTTCTAATTACTTTACTAAGTGTTTATTTTATTTTGGTAGGCATCTGTATATTTAACTGGTGGCTAGCAAATGGCTAGATTAATCCCTATGCCACTTTACTCTTTCTATACGGTTATTTCAGATATACAGTATGTATATATATATATATATATATATATATATATATGCTGTAGTCTGTATATGTATATCACAATCGTGTATAGCTGTTTATTCTCCGTTATCTCTTGTCTCCCTCCCCCCCCTCAAAAGGAAATCGCTACGACTGCGCCATCAACGAACGGATAAAGTCCTTTTTCTTTTTAATTATGGAGCAATGTAAAATGTTTATTTTTTGCTTGTACTGGTATTCAGAACTTCAAATTTAGTGTCTATATATAGCCTTTGATCCAAATTTGGCAGTAAGTAATAGGAGAATTAAGCCATATTGGGTCATAACTGACTAATAATTAAATGTCGCGTCAACGTAATAGACAGCGACACATATCTTCAATGATTTTATAGAGACACTGATTACGTTTCACATTTATTAAAGACTTCTTTAATAAATTGGAGTTAATTTTATCAACAGTTAATTAAAACTTCTAAAAACAGTATATATATATATATATATATATATATATATATATATATATATATATATATATATATATATATATATATCCCATTCAGACCCTGCACTCGGAGGGAATTTTTTTAGTGAAATCTGTATATGCATTTTGTTTAGTATAGTTTACCATAAAATATTTTGACATTAGTCTATTAGTTTGTATGAAGATGACACTATAATCGACTGATATCATATGTTACCAATGGGTCAGAGGTATCATATGTTACCAGTGGGTCAGAACCACTCGCACTCACACCAACTTTCTTGAAATTTTAAACTTTTTCTTTCACAAAAGTATTTCAGTTTCGTCATTTTTTTGATGTATCTTTTTACTTTTGCCGCATAATTTGGTCCTCATATAGAATTTGTCATGAACTGCAAAACATTTGACGGAAAAGAAAACTGAAAAATAAGGAATTTTTAGAAGATATTTTATTGGTAAGAAAAACTATTTCACATTTCTTTTTCAAATCATTTTGCAGAAAAAAATGAAACCTTGTAAAAATATTGTTACTAAAAATCAAAACAACGGAATTTAATTATTTCTAAAAAATAAAATGAAATTTATTTCATAAACCTTTCTGGAACTATATTTTTGAGAACGGAAAACTTCTTAATAAAAATTAATGGGTGAAACTCCCAAAAGCAATTTTTTTTGCTTTCCACAACAAAAGAACATGTTGAAGGAGATGTACCTGACTCTAAACAGACTATTGCAAGGTGATAATTTACATCTTTTTGCTCGTCCATTGTCCATGAATTCAGGAAAAAGTTTCGCTCCCGTGTTTGTCCTAACTTCAGCTGGAGGACTTTGAATGATTAGTATTCGTTTCCTTGCGGCCTCGTGTATCTGCACTGCATGGATAGGCCCGATGTTTTCAACCCTCTCTGTAGTTTGATTGTTTGAAGTTCGAATAAGGCATTCTCGCGGAAGTTCATAAAATCCTTTTTGCGTGTATTTTGATTTCTTTTCTCCTTTTGATACAATCCTCACGCATTCACTGGAGCACAAGCTACGATATGAAAAATGACCCTTACTGGCCATGACTTTGTATTTGCTCCAATCTTGTAGTATGAAACTCAAGTGTATGTCCACACACGGATACACATATCAGGCGAGTGTCCAAGGGAGGTTTCAGGGGTCGACCCCCCCCCTCTGCTCAGGGCTGGTACACTCGACACCTTTCATTATTCCTTATCCAATACTGGACTTTCATCTCTCAGCAATTTTCACCATGTTTTGTTTTGGCATTGGGGCTAGCAATGATTAATTACGAACTAAGGTGAAACTTGAATTACCTCTCGTGTATGGGATTTTTTCCAGGTGAGCGTTTCAGTATGAACCTTAACCTGTGATATAACACTGTGATATAATAGTAAAATCTTTTCATGGTTTTCTATAGTCATAACAATAACTATGTTAAAGTGTAAATAGTGTATTAACTCAATTTGATTGCTGACACATCCTCGACCCCCCCCCCTTCGAGAAAGCCTGGACACGCCCTTGTACATGTGCACATACACATGCATACACCCACAGCTACATACACATAAACATAAATCCAAATCCAATTAATTTTCATGTCAACCTACAGTAATTCTGAATAACAAATCTTTACTTTAAAACCTGTTGGTAACGTTTGTTTCCTTTAACAATCAAAGGTGTAGTTACAGCACTTAAAAGATAATTTTCTCTAAATTTTATACACAAAGAAGACCTTCCCTTAAACAGCAATCTTGCAAAAAAATTTAATAATTCATAAAGAATTTAGAAAATTAATTAAACCTTAACTTCAGCGACCTCCTCCCTTTGTATCATGGTCACAATTCATGACATTTATAAATGTAAAAATGTCTTTGTCTTGCCTCCCAGGTAGTATTGTGGGTGGAGTGGTAGGCGTTCCTTCAGTAGTAACATATGTTACTGCCAAGTGCGAATAGGTTAAACAGGGTGTCTCATAAGTCTGGACTCATAGGCAGAATTCACTTGTTACTTTTATTTTAACAACTGTTTAAACTGAATACCATTAACTTGCATACCCATGTAGAGGCAAACGAAATTCTTCTTCCTCGACTGTTGGTTTCATGGCTGAAAGTTGTAAACAAGGCAATAAAACCCCCACGTGGGTACGAACCGTCCACAAAGACAAAAGCAAATTTTACTTTGCGTTTCCGAAATGCCCGCGAAAACTACGCGTCTTCCGAGCCTATATATGATAAATGCGAGTTCACTTCAAATCACTCTCACTCGCCCTATTCTTGCATTTGTCGTCACATCTCGCTCTCAGTTCCTTTTTCAGTAACGCCACCCGCTCTCCGGCCTTCGCCGGAGAGCGGCCCGCCGTCCTTCAAAGCTCCGGTCAAGCATACACGAAGTCTATCATCAAGTAAAGTCCTCTACAATTTCATCCCACAAGAAGCAACATCACTGCTGCAGAAGTTTCCGCTGGCCCCCCCTTTCAACAATTCTCAACCGGCCCTCAACACTTATCCTCTCGCCGGCAAGCCAGTCCGCCTTCAGATGCATCTACTTCGAAGCCCAGGTCCGTAAACCTTCTCGTAGGTCACAAGCTCATTTGGCTTACCCTTCTGTCTTCGTGTTAAGCAACTCCCGCATAACCTACATAACTTCAATGTATATAGTGTATGATCATGGATGTTCTTAGGACTAGAATAACAGGGAACATTGTTGCTTCCAGTGGTGATGAACCACGTACGAAAGCTTCGTCAGTACTTTTACTCCCTATTTGCTTGGCAATGCTACTGCGAGCTGCTCGTATACTGAAATGGGCGTATGGGCGGAATGATGCTCTGTATAAAAAGATGTTTGACTTCATAATTCCACTTAAACTGTGAATGCATTGATAATAATATATATATGTTACTGTTCAAAAGTGTGGAAACGCCACTAACATTGGTCAAAATATGCTACATATTCTAGTTAAAATCAAGAATTTGGCAACAGATGTTCCTAAATAGCATAATTTTACTTGTCCACGTTACGCATGAGCAATATAAACAGTAGCGTATAAGGTTATCAGTTAACTATCTGAAAGCATTCTTACAACTGCATCACTTTGGTATGTTACCCCTTCTTCTTTTCATTGAAAATCGATTTTAGGTTACCGGATTTTTCATTCCTTGCTTAACTACAGAAGAATAATTATGTTTATAGAATGTTTTCAATATACAGTCAAGAGTTGATTATCCGCACACCCTGGTTCCTGAGTCCTGACCCTATGCGGATAATCGATTTGTGCGGGTATTCGATTTGTGCGGATAATTGACTGCCCCTAAAAAATAGGTAATTAAATAAAAAAAAATTAAAGATACACACACATGTACTGTATTTAGCATGGTAAAATACACTTATAAGTAGGCTCAACATATTGTATGTAATTTTATTTAAGATAACTTGAAGAATACCTACAAGTGAAGAAAACAAAAACTGGAATGTGGTCCACTTGTAATGTCAGCTGTTGTCACAGTGGTCGATAATATTGTACAGTATGTTAAAAAAATTAATGTGACATGACAGAATACAGTACACCAATAAACTCGAAATACTGCATGTAAATTTACTTACGATAATTTGCAGAATACTGCAGTATACAACAAATTAAGGAGACTCACAAAAACTTAAAATATGACCCACTTGTGACGAGAAGAATTGTAAAAATAACGACAGAACAGTCTGTTTATTCCTAGCTGAGGTTTGTTTATGTTTTGATCGTGCAGTGTTGCCAGAACCGCTCGTGCTTTCTCGCCAGCTGGGCTTGTTGGGCTTGTGCAGATGGCGCTGAATTTGAAATACGAATATTTTACTGGGCCAAAAAAAGTGCGGTTAATTGACGTGCGGATAATCGACTCTTGACTGTAGTAGTGTTCTGTAATGTGTTTTATAAACATTTCGAGTTTTCTCTATCATGTCTCGAAATAATGAGTGCCTTGAACTATTTTATACGTGGATTCAACTGATATTTTCATACGCAGTGGCTCCAGGAGATCATGACTTTACGAGAAGAAAGTTATACTATTCAACAAATTGCTAAAAAATAGGCCATTTCCTTAAAAGGAGTGTGGGGCACTATCAAACGCCGTGTTGAACATGGTCAACTAAAGACTAACATCGAGAAGGAAGTTCAAGAAAAACGGCAAAATCTCAAGGCCAGTATTTGAAGGTTACATGACCAAGAGGTAGAAGACAATCGAGTCGCAGTTTGCAGCAGGACTTTAATTCTTCACAGGGCACTAATGTTTCGGCCGCAACAATACAATGTTCATTGCGGAAGACAGGGTTGCGCGGAGGAATTACTGCCAAAAAACCGTACCTGAGACAAGGAAATAAGTGTAAGAGGGTGGGTAAAATATGCACGAGATCATGCCCACTGGACGTCGACTGATTATACAGAGATTCTGTAGTTACAGGGTGAGAGATATAAAATGTGCTTACAGCCAACAGTAAAGCATGGTAAAAGATCTATCAATGCTCGGTGGTCCATAAATTCATCTGGAGTTGGCTCCCTTGTGAAAGTCGATCGTACTTTAACTAAAGAGAAGTACGAGTGAATTCTTTAACTTCATACTGTGCCAGATAGAAAGCGTTTGATTGGATAAGGGTTCATCTTCCAGCAAGATAACTACCCCAAACACACAGGACACGGATTGTAAAAATATATTTGAAGTGGAAAGAGGACGCTGGAGAACTAAAAATTATGGAATGACCATCACAAAAGCCCCGCTATATATCAACTGAGGCTGTATGGAAACAAATGAGGCTGTATTGAACAACCGTGGAAAGACCTGAAGACTTGAAAGATAGGACCTATAAACATGGATACAATCTTGGAACAGGAAATAACAGTTTTGTTTTGTATCAACATGATCACATGATCAAAATATCTCCGCCAAAGACTCCGAACTCCGCCTCAAAAATATCCAACACAGATAAAAGAAAATGAATTGAATCCGTCCTTATTGAAAATACAAAGAATTTTAATCTAAACAAAAGTCAATTTCACATTGACCCTTTCACCAATCATCTTTTCAAACAGGATATTTCTTTTAAATTCTTTCTAAATAAGTTCTTCCTGCCTGAGGGATGATATTTTAACCTTTCTCTACTGCTTTCTCTTTCTTTCCCCTTTTTTCTTAGTTTGTTCCTGCCACCTGAAACGAGGAGAATAAACATTCCGAAAGGCATAGTGGCTTTTAATATTTTATCTTTGTCTTTTAAAATTTAGTACGTGATTTTTTAATGTTTTTAGATTTTGGTTTTTAATTTTTACCTTAATTTCATTTTAACTTT
This sequence comes from Bathynomus jamesi, assembly GCA_023014485.1. NCBI lineage: Eukaryota > Metazoa > Arthropoda > Malacostraca > Isopoda > Cirolanidae > Bathynomus > Bathynomus jamesi. The sequence continues at coordinate 826,239 of JAJOZX010000574.1, read as the reverse complement.
GGGATCCTTTATATATATATATAATATATATATATATATATATACCTCGTAACCTCGAAGTAGTTCCGTGCGTTGGTCTCTCTTCACACAAAGGTCAATCTGGTCAGCCTCTAGGGCTGGCTTGGTGGAGAAGCGAGTTGCTCTCTTGCGCTCTCCACCGCACATAGCCAGATACACCCGGCTCATCTGGTACCGTCCTGAGCCAGGTATCTAGTCTTCTTTTGAAGACTTCAACTTTGACCCTTGTAATGTTCCTGAGGTCCTTTGGATGCTGGATGAAAAGACTTGGCCCCCTAACAACCAAGCTATTTTCCTTCAGTATTGAAGAGGTTCCTCATATATATATATATGTGTGTGTGTGTGTGTGAAAATGAACAATGAATAATTCCTATATTATATTCATTCGTATAATTCTTATATAATACTTGTATTCACATAATCCTTATCTTTATTTAAGCCTTATATTTATATAATCCTTATATTCATTATATTCATATAATACTTATATTTGTATACATTTATATTCATATATTCATTTTACATAGAGACCAAAATCGCATAACACTGACGCGAGTTTGGATAAATTTTTTATTTGCTTTCTATTTTAGTTCTGCCAAATAATTGGTGAATTGTTTCTTTTTAAATTACTTCATCGTTTTTTTAGATTTAGCTTAATAATGAAACCTGATTAAATTCTGCATGTTCATTTTCTGTATACATTCTCTCTTCGTTATAAAAGATGAAGTTATGTCTTGCTTAACGTTTAATTTTAAATCTTAAACCCTTAATTTTTGCTCATATACATGTTAAGTGTAATTCACAATAAAATGCATATTTCAATTTCCATTTTTAGTTAACTCGGCAGATCATGATAATATCAGATCTGTCAATATGCGGTTTAAAACAAAAATATGGCTTCATCTTCAAATATCTTGCTTATATGTTTAAACGTTGCCACAGCTAAAATATTTACCTTATCTTCAAGTATTTTGCAAAATAATGCAGCCTATTGAGAATAAAAACAAAACAAATCAACATTAAATAATAATGATGTCCACAAAATTTGGGTATATAAACTCGTGTAATGTTTCAAATTGTCATTCTGATTTGTCTGATCTAACTTAGAGACTGAGCATTACTTGTAACATTTTAGCAGTAAAATTACAGTAAGAGAAAATCTTTGTCTTCTCCTTCGAGCCTTGCTCTCTTCAGAGAACTTAGTCTTAAATACAGAAAAATAATTTCTCGATACGTTACAAGAGGAATCGGGGAACCTTCAGAGAATTTAGTAAGCCTCACAGAATCCTCCGATCCACTACAAGAAGAAATCGGAGAGTAGTATAAGAGAAACTTCTGCGATTCACTATACGGTACCAGATACTCCAGAGTAACAAATCCGTTGCTGCCACCTAACCAGAACCCCCGTCAACTTCGAACCGCCCAAGGCTATAGACGGAGGGGTTAACATATATATTGACCTGTTAACTGTAGGCATTATAATAAATGTAGTTAGATAATTAAAGATTATTTTCATCTTTCGAGCAAAACTAATGAATGTGATTAATAAAGGAGATTAATAAACCTTGTGGTTTTTAGTTTAATTAACAGAACAAATAAATTATAAACGTTACAGCTGCTTCATTAATTGCGCAGTAAGAACAATGCATGAACTGCCGAGATGACATTGACTACAAAAAGACACATTCACAATATATAAATGAGAATTACATTAGATTATAAAGTGAATTATGATTGCGCGCAACCTGAGTTCTTTAAGTTAAGGAATGAATGTTGTGCCGACGTGGAGGGCCTGTTAAATAACGTGGCATCTTAAGCAAATGCCAGCGCAGACTGAGGGAGGTAGCTTGAGCTCATGAGCTGGAAGCCTCGAGGGTATGGTGTGACGTCTAGTCCACTGAACGAAAGGAGCTCTGTTTGAGGTAAGAAATGGGAACTTCGAATGAATGTCTCAAGCGCGCGATCTCCCCAAATACCGCTCGATACTCACTTGAAAAAAACTGTATGCCCATATAAGGAGTGCCTGAAACGTGTCACTGTATATATATATATATATATATATATATATATATATATATATGTGTGTGTGGCCAAATAATAGGCTAGATCCTATGCCAAGGGTGGCGAACCTTTTACAGTCGCGTGCCAAAACAAAACAGGTAAACTATAAAAAAAATTCGTGTGGCCACCAAAGTTTATACATATTACACCAAATTATAACCATTAAGTCTATTATTTTGTATTCATTTTTTGGATAACAATTTCTATGCTTCGGCGTGCCACCACTGTCCTACGCCATAGAGGGCCAACTAGCGGCCGGCGGGCCAGTGTTTTTTAATATTTCCAACTTTTAAAATAGTTTGTGTTTTTTTTTAAATTTCGTGTTAGAAATTCTAAACGTACAGTACTTTACCCGATCATATAGTTTCGGACCCCAAACTAGGAGCTATTGAAGAATAGGGACCCCATTCTTCTTTCGTTAGCTTTATAAGGCTAACTAACGAAAATATCATGACCTAACCTAAACCATTCGTCAAGGGCGTACAGTTAACATAACGACTGGTTAGGTTAGGTCGTGATATTTTCGTTAGTTAGCCTTATAAGCCTAACTAAAGAAGGCTGGAGTCCCTATTCTTCAATAGCTCCCCAAACTACAGTCTAGGTAAAAAACAGGCACACGAACATAAAGAAGTTGGTCATCCCTGTCCTAGGCTATGCTAACTAGGAATACGTCTAAGCTTAAACTTAGATTAAGCAAGGCTATGGCAAATAGTTGAATTTCAACAAAGATTATATATAACAAGATACGAAATTGTCGATATTTTCCATTATTTAGTGCGTTATCCCGCCAAATGAATACAAGATACTTTTCACCTAGCATATGTAGTGAAAACTAAGCTTGGACCTTTTCCAGTTTGTGCACCGTTTTTCATATAATTTATTTTTGCTTCTTTTCAGATTAAAAATGAGTGATAATATCAATTTTTTTATTTTTTTTTAGGTTAATTGTACGCCCTTGACGATTGGTTAGGTTAAGTCGTGATATTTTGGTTAAAGCTAACGAAAATATCACGACTTAACCTAACCAATCGTCAATGGCTGACAGACATTCCTGAGCGTGACCGACTGACAAACAAACATTCCTGGGTGTTTATATTAATAATTTTGAGGAATAAGAACGATGAAACGATACATATTGAAGTTTTATTGGACGTTTCGGAAAAATTAATTAGAAAAAACGGTATGAAAAATTAATTATGAAAAACGGTATGAAAAATTAATTATGAAAAACGGTATGAAAAACGGTACACAAACTGGAAAAGGTCCCTAAGCTTTACACAAGGGCATACTCACATGATTTGAAAGTATATTACCAAATATTAATATTACTTCATTAATCTTCAAAAATTGCGAGCCTAATATACCTAATTCACTTACCGGTCCTATAACTGACTGCATTTTAAACTATATAATAATAAATATGAAAATATAGTTTAAGTTGCTGGGTAATTTTGCGATAATTTAGTTATCCTTCCAAATACTAGATGGCAGAAGAGAAAACAGCTAAAGCAAAAGTGATGACGTTTTGGATCTTATTATAAATTATAATTATCTTTGGTTTTAATTTTAATGGCGTTATTCATAAAATTAACAAAATAACGAGTATATATTGCTGAAGCGTATTTTTCTATAAAATCCTCCAGATTTACAAATGAATTCGCAAATGTGAAAGTAGGACGTACTAACAAAAGCGCAATTTCTTAACTTGTTGAATGATTTCGGTGTCAAGAGATGATAAGAAAAGATGTGGCGCCCCAAGTGTGGTTATTGGGATGTATTGTATGATTTACAGGAAAGGCTTACACGTTCGCAAAGAAAATCTTTGTCACGGGAGAATGGACGAAAAATTAACATAATCCATGGAACCTGCAAGAAACATCAATTTTAGCCATATATCCTGTCGAAGTCGCTCAGGAGTTGAAAGCTGCAGTACTACCACTGGTTTAAGCGCTTTATTATCTCTCATTCGGGAATCATTGGGAAGGGGTTCAACTAAATGGCTAGGGTAATCTACACCAAATTTAGTATACACATCGAGGGAGAACCAGCGAAGGGTTTAGTAACACACCCCTCCCAATACTCCCGTAGGATGTGTTTCGGGGGGCTTTTGCTGCGCAAGGCTCAACGGGCGTTCTAGTATATATATATATATAATATATCCCGCAAATGAATCGGGATGCTGCAGAGGGGTCGACCGCAGATCGATCCTGAACCGTTGTTCAAACTCACCTAAAGTAACCAAAAGTAAGTAAGTATACGGGCGTCCCAAAAAAAGGTATACACACTTTAAATAATTATAAAGGCAGTGTTTATTAAAATACATTTCATTTTCAAAATGTAATAGAATCTACAGACATTATTTAATTGTTTTGTCAACGCCTGTTTTCAAACTGACGTCCGTTCTGGTCCAGGCACTGCTGATAACGCGAAGCAATGGAATCGCAAACATCACGAAACATTTCGTTTGGTATTTGTGTGCATTCTCGTTCAATGGCTGCTCTCAATTCAGCGACTGTTGCAGGTTTTATAGCGTAGACTTGTCTTTTAAGTATCCCCATAAAAAAAGTCTAGTGGTGTGAGGTCTGGTGAACGCGGAGGGTATTCTACGAAACCCCTTCGTCCAATCCACATCCACATCGTGCAAGTACCACTCGCAATACTCCACTCTTCGGTCCGGATCATCATCATCTTCATTAATAGCAGGACTAATCTTGGAATGTAACTTTTCCATTGACAGCGCTTCAAAATGCGTTGGACAGACGATTCTGAAATTCCTACCTCACGACTCGCTTGCCGCACAGATTTTCTTGGACTTTGGTGATACGTTTCCAGTACTCTTTCTTGCTTTGTGGGGCTTGTCGATGTCCGTGGTCTTCCGGAACGCTTCTTGTGGACATTCTGAACAGTTCCATCGGCTTCAAACTTATCTCTAATTCGAGTGATGGTAAGTCGCGTTGGTGGATCTGTTTGAAACTCCCTCCTAAACTGTCTTTGCACTTCAACTGCGTTTTCACACTTCCAGTAGCATTTTAGAATGAATTTCCTTTGTTCAAAGCTTAGTCTGACTGCCATTATTAATTCTAATGGGTTTAACTTGGAAAGAAAGAAACATCAATTGAACTATCAGCTGTTAAAGTGTGTATACATTTTTTTGGGACGCCCTGTATATATATTATATATATATATATATATATATATATATATATATATTTACTGTGTGTGTGTGTGTGTGTGTTCTTGACTACTACAATAACCACAACAATCTTTAGAACACACACTGAGCTCATCACGCCAGGAACGTGCGCCCAGCAACATTAGTGGCGTTGCCATAATTCGATTTATTTTTTATTGAAAATCATTAAATGTTACGAGAAAAAGTTACGGGAGGTTAGGTTAGATTTGGATACCTTAGGTTATTTGGGTTATGTAGATTAGGTTAAATGTCGCTATCCACACTTAAAAATGTGAAAATATTGCGGTTTCCAAGGGTAGATAAACGTGTGTGTGTGTGTGTGTGTGATAACTCACATATGTAGTGGAGTAATTTTTGTGAGGTTGCACTCTTTCTGTCTCGGAACATTAAAAATTTTGTTTAAAAAAATCTAGAAATATTTTTATTGTTGGAAAAAGATATGTTGGTCCTGATTAAGTTAAGTTAGTTAAGTTTTGGTTAGGTTAGATTAACGCTAGATTAGCGAATACTTCACTGTTTAATGACTCAACAGAAAAGCCCCTTTGAGCCCTCAATTGCGTTCGAAACATTTATCAAGCCCTTTTCGATTCGATGTAGGGCATGGTTCTGATTAACCAGTTAATAAGTTAATCATTGTTTCGAATTTAATCATTAATTAATCAAAAAATATTTTAGAAAATGATGGGAAATGATTAATTATCCTCATAATTTCAGCAGCATTTTACCTTAAATTTTGTAATGTATCATTTGAATTTGGCACCTTTATGCGTGTCTAAACTGTCTAAGCCGCCCATGCCTGATTTCTTGAACTAAAGCAAACTAAATGTTTGAGCAAAATGTTTTCTTCGGTCTTATCCCACGCAACAAAAACAATAAAGCTCTTTCTTACTCTTTTCAGAAGTATTTATGTTTTAATAATTTTTAATCAGTTAATCATTGATTAATTAGAAAATTTCATCATTCATCACTTTTTCCTAAAAATGATTAATTAACCATGCCCTAGTTCGTTGGCACTAAGGTTAGGTTAAATTAAATTAGGTGTTGGTTAATTAATTTTTTAAATATATGGCTTTAAAAAAAGTCGCTACCTCGCTTATGCGGACATGCATGCGCACACGTGTGTGTGTGTGTGTGTGTGTGTGTGTGTGTGACAGAGTGTAAACAAGTTTTTTTTATTTTTATGTCGCTGTTTAAAAAAATTTCGGCCGATATCTGAATCAAATTGCAAGGTGCTTTCGTGCTGATCGCACGAAGAAAAAGGTTAAAGGTTACAAAGGACTTTCTTTGCAAACACAACATTGTAACAGCGTCAAAAGACTGTCAATTAACAAAGAACTAAAATGACTTTTGGAACAAAATGAACAACGAATCACAGCAGCATGAACTGCCGTCTAGTATGAAACACACACACACACACACACACACACACACAGATGTGAATTGTGCTGTCGTGTAAGTAATGTCGCGTGTGTATAAAAATGTGAGAGAGGCGCATTATCTTTGTTCCTGCATTTGAAGTAATTGAGTGTTAATGAAATAGTAAGACGATAATGTATGTAGCTGCTTGATACATATGCACTGTTACTGAAATGATTAATTTTTATCTGCACACGCGATCGGCAATGTAAGGGGAAGGTTTCAGGCAAATTTTTGTTTGACATTATAAACAATGGAGATACATTCCAAGGGAAAATTAATTCTAAAGAGATTCATACCCAGTTCATACCCAAAGTAATATTTAGTTTAGCAGATTTTTTAATTGGGGTTACCCACTCTTCGCTGCGTGGGAAACCTGACTCTAGTTGTTCAGATTATTGTTATTTTTACTGCTTTTCTTTTCTTTTTTTCCCCTCATTTTTTCCCTCATTTTTTCCCCTTTCTTTCCTCTTTCCTCCTAGTGTTTGGCACGAGAACTATATTTATATTACCCCGAAAAAATATTAACTTAAATTTATTTAATATTTATTATTACTACAGTATTATATAATATATATATATATATATATATATATATATATATATATATATATATTATATATATATATATACACACACATATATATATATATATATATATATATATATATATATATTATATACAGGGTGTCCCAAAAAAAACTATATACTCTTTATAGCATCATATATTTTGTAATTTAAAAAAACTCAAACAATATATTGTTATAGCAATTGCCAATGAAAGGTAAATTAGTAATCTAAGTGATCAAAATGTTGTAGCGAGTTGTTTGCATATAAAATTTAATTAACTACGCCAAGTGCTCAAAATGTTCTCCGGCGGCATGAATGCACTTTCAATACAACAAAATCGTGTGGTCTGATGAAGCTACCTTCAAGCTGAATGGCACAGTAAATCAACACAACTGCAGGTACTGGTCACTTGATAATCCACACGTTTATGTGGATAAACATGTTAATTTACCAGGATTAACAGCATGGTGTGGTTTATCATCTAGGGGGTTGGTTGGACCATTTTTCTTTAATGGGACAGTTACCGGTGCCGCATATCTCGACATGCTGCGGACAGAAATTATACCTGCAGTTCGGAAGTTGTTTGGAAACGACTACTTTTACTTTCAACAAGATGGAGCCCCCCCCCCTCATTAATTATCATTGTGATACCTCGATGAAACGTTGCCTAACCGTTGGATAGGACGAAGAGGAAGCGTTGAGTATCCTCCACGTTCACCGGACTTGACACCACTTGATTTTTACTTGTGGGGCTACCTGAAGGATGCAGTTTATGGTACAAGACCTGCAACACTCGAACACCTTAAGGATGCAATTAGAGAAAAGTGCGGGACCATCACAGCATCCACATTAGTCCATGTCTGCGAATCAGTTAGTCGACGCATTCAAAAGTGCATTCATGCCGCCGGAGAACATTTTGAGCACTTGGCGTAGTTAATTAAATTTTATATGCAAACAACTCGCTATAACATTTTGATCACTTAGATTACTAATTTACCTTTCATTGGCAATTGCTATAACAATATATTGTTTTTTTTTTTTAAATTATAAAATATATGATGCTATAAAGAGTATATAGTTTTTTGGGACACCTTGTATATATATATATATATCAGTGGCGACTCCAGCTCTTCAAGACCACTCGGGCTCTTTTTAAATTTTCAAGTCTACATATGAGCCGACATTTAAATGCATGACAATAACTTAAGATTACACTGGTATGCATATGAAATTGTTTTGTCTGCTGTGAGGGTTTTTTCAACTCATATTATATAATTCGACCATGCTGAATTCGAAAATGACATTGGTTTTCCTCAATCAGGTCAGGTTTTTTCTCTATTGGCCATTTATTATAAGTCCAATTTTACCCCCAAATTTATTGATTTTTTTTAGCTTAAACACTGTAGATACGAGTAATATTATAAGAACACTCGTGAAAAATGAAAACATTGTGTGAATAAATACTTTTATTCATACAATGAATATGGAAAAAAGTTTATTGAGGAAGGAATGAAGTTTTTTTGGCTTTCCGTCTGTGTTTTTCTTCGGGCACGACGTCTCGCTTCAAACACCAGCAATAGTCCGCCAGCATATTGATATCCCAGTTTCCCTGGTACCTCTCTTCCATTATTTTGATATCTTGGTGAAATCGTTCACCCTGTTCCTCACTATAATCCCCGCAATTTTCAGGAAAATAGTCCAAGTGGGACCACAAAAAGTGCATTTTTATGGACATGCGCGACCCATGAGCTTTGAAAGCTTCCATCAAGTTTTCGACAACGGACTCGTATTCTGGACTTCTACGCTTGCCAAGAAAATCAGTGACAACTGATTTGAATGCCTGCCAGGCATTCTTCTCAGTTGGAGTCATTGCGTTTTCGAACTGAGTATCCTTGATCAAAGTTCGAATTTGAGGACCATCAAAAACCCCAGCATTTAGTTTAGCATCAGATATATGAGGAAATTTACTCTCGAGATATCGGAATGCTGAACCCTCCTTATTCATTGATTTGATGAAATTTTTCATCAAGCCCAGCTTAATATGAAGTGGTGGGAGCAAAATATTGTTGGTGGTACAAGGGGCACTGAAACGACATTATGCGACCCAGGTTCAAAATTCTCTCTGGATGCCCATTCACGCTGTGCATAGTGCTTCTCATCCGCTCGGCTATCCCATTTGCAGAGGAAACATGGGTATTTCGTGTATCCCCCTTGCATTCCCAATACAAATGCCACAATCTGAAAAAAAATGAAAATATTTAAAGAATTTAGAGAATTTGTTCTATCAGATAAAAAAAATCTATGCATTGGACTGTATCACTTCTGTGGGGAAGTTAAGTGTTCTTATACGCTCTCAAATAACCTTTGGAAAAACAACATAGTCAATAGCAATAGTTTACTTATGATATTAGTATTACCTTCAAATCTCCACAGATCCTCCAGTTATGTTGGTCGTATACGAGAGCATCCAGTAAAATTTTCATGTTATCGTAGCTCTCAGTAAGTTGTACGGAATGTGCTACAGGGACTGATGCAACCCTATTCCCAATGTTGAGAAGTACTGCTTTCAAACTTCGTTTAGACGAGTCTATAAAGAGCCTCCATTCTGATGCGTTATATGGCAGGCCCAAGGATTCGATTAGCCCCTCAACATTGCAGCAGTACACTAAGGAAGAGGTATTTTCGTGCACTGCAAAAAACTTGCGGAATTCTTCCTCTCGTTTCCTATACCAGGAGAATGTTGTTCCCGGAGCCAGCAAGTTGTCCTCTCGAAGTCGTGAGCCCAAGATCTCGGCAGCTAATTTGGAAAGTCCTAAATCCCTGGTAAGATCATTAAGTTTGGCCTGGTTGAGAGGCCTCGGCTCATTTGAAGCGGTATTTTGAGGTATATACGACTGGGACTGGTCATTGGCATTGGTCATTGATTCATCATCAGAATCATCGAAGTCCAGGGTTTGAGGTGGGTCGGGTATTGGAATTCCAGGACCATGGGGTACAGGTCTCATAGCAGAAGGAATGTCAGGGTATACAACAATGTGTTTATTCTTCTTGTTAACTCCTGAAAATAGAAACACAGAAACATGGATATAAAACTTGCATATGAAATAGAAGAAGCATTCAGAGAGTGGCGGCTCGTGAGGGAAGGCTGCGGTCTGTAAGATATGAAATAGGTCGATGGAGTCTGTATATTTTCTTTCTTTTTCATTCATATTGTCCCTTCGGGGACAATATGAATGAAAAAGAAAGAAAATATACAAACATTGTAATGTAAATGTAACTTGTATAACAATATGTATGTGTAAATGTATTTTCTATAACAATATGTATATGTAAATGTATGATTACCATTATGGTGAATATTATGCTATATATGGTGAATATTACATTATGGTGAATATTATGTCAAGTTTCATACGAGGATTTCAAAATATTTAAGAAAAATAAATTTATAAGCCCACCTTGGAGGTTTGTCATGCAGAAATAGCAATCTGTCACGTGATCCTTTCCTTCTCTCCAAATCATGGGAATTCCAAAAGGCAAAGATTTCGCTCTGCCTTTGCTCCATCTTCTCAAATTTTCAATGCACGTCTTGCAGCACATATGAGGGGCGAAATTTTTGTCCTGGTCCCCTAGCTTAATTCCAAAGTATGTTCTATACATTGTCTTCACAAATTTAGTGATTTGGGACTGGTTATTTGGCATGGTAACCGTCCCACATATGTAGCAGAATCTATTGGGATCATTTTTACACGCTCTATTCATTATGAAATATTTTATCTATATGCCTGAAAAGTAAAAAAAGATATTATACAAGTGAAACAAGTGATGATAGATGTTACTGTTCCAATTCCGCTTTGACAAAATCATGAAAAATTCTATTTTACTTATGAGGCCAGCCGGATAACCTGAGCTGATTGAGAAAAACGGATTGCAGATTCGAAATCAGCAGGAAAAACTCTATAAGAATCACTTACAAAACCCTTGACAGCAAAATTGATGCATACCAGTGTTATCAATAAAATAAATAAATACATACCTCGGTAAAAAAATTATTTGAATTTTATTTACTTGACCATAAAGTCCAAGCGTCTTGGTTTTAAAGCAAATTCCTTTAATATTCGGTCATGTAATTCCTTTTTGCTTTCTAAATCAATAAGTATTTCTTTTTCAATTGAAAATCCTAGCCAGGAACGAGAGCCGTTCTTGAGCCATTGTGTTTCTTAAATATGATCTAATTCGATCAAGAACAGAGAAACTTCTTTCATTTGAAACAGAAGTTACAGGTATGGTAAGGAGGAGCTGAATCAACTTTGCAGATTTGCATTTTCTAATGTCACTGTCACGATAAAGATATTTCAATTCGTTAACTAAGGATTTGGAGTCGATTACATTTGGATATTTAGTTTGTAAAGCATTAAGATGATGCATTGGAAAATTTTCAGCAAATTCTGGAAATTTGGTCACATCAATCAACTCAAAGAACGCAAACTCCTGAATGCAATCAAATCGTTCCTTCATTGACATTAGTATAATTTCAATTATTTCGAAATATATTGCTTTATAGTTCATTTGTTTGCCTCTAGCCCTTTTTCTCGGGGGAGAAGGCAGGTCTTCGGATTGTTCGAAGTCTGCCATTGTTTCTTGAAAAACTTTATTATACGCTTTATCAGTACGAGCGCACTCAATAAATTCAATAAAGTAATTTACTTTCTGTTGTGCAAACTTCATGTCAAGCTGCTTGCATTGCGAAAGATGAAATAGTTTTTCGGCTTGTGACAATATATTTTCAGTTAATAAAAAACAGAAAAGTGAAATCATGCAATTTTATAAGTAGATTATCAGTTTGATTAAGAGTATCTTCATCCCATCTTGCACTGTCATCTAAAATCTTTTAAAATGCATTTTTCAGAGTTTCACGCTGCCTTTTTATTGCTGACACGGTTCTAGATCTATGGCACCACCTTGTTTCACAAAGTGATGGAATGCTAATATTAAGCTCTCTAAATACAGCTTTTCGTTTGTACTTGAAGAAGCAAATTTACTGAAAGCACGTACATTGGAAAAGAACACTTTAGCCCCGTTAACTTTCTCTGACATTTTACTTAACACTAAATTTAACTTATGTGCATAGCAATGAATAAAATAGCCAAATTTAAAACCTTTTCCTCTCAGGCAATTGAAGGCACGCTTATCGAAACTTAAAAGTTACCATGTATCGCCAGAATTAAAAATTGTGCCTCTACAAGGCCGAAGGATATAAGCCCGAGTTGAAATGTTTTTTTCTTTATAAAAAAAATTAATAGGAGGAAAAGCGTATTTTATTTAATGAGAATTAGAAGAAGGACTATTATGTAACCGTATGCAAGCAAATAATTATTCATTAAAAGAACTTTAAATATACGATATTACTTATACTTTCTCGGGCGTAATGTCTTGCGCCCGAGTAAAGGATCTTGAAAGATTACACGAAAACTTAATGTGTCAATATAGTTTTTTTATAAGTAGTAAGGATATCTAAATGCGCTCAAAATTTGCTTGCGTGACGAAGGCTAGACAGAAAAATAGTAACATACTACCAGCCAAAAACTATTTTTACAATTTGTATTTAAAACTTTTTTTTAAAAACTTAAATCCATAAATACACAATCTCTCATGCTTCTCCTTGCTCCTTGCCTCTCGGGCTCAGCCCGAGAACCCCGAGTGCAGGAGTCGCCACTGAATATATATATATATTATATTTTTTTTAATACGTGTTGAAATACAGATATCATTTAATAAATTAAGCATATGGGTTTGTAGTTTTTTTAAAGATGGATGTGATAATTTTGGAAAAATTTGTTCAATAAATTTGCAAATCATGCGAGTATACCCTTGTTCAATTTGTAGTTCTCACTCCATACACTAGGTGGCGAGTATCAAATATTTATTTGGAGGGATAACTCGCTAATTAAAATTAAATACCATCAGTCTCCCATCTTGTTAAAAATTGTCTTTGTTATATAACATTATTTTTCCAAAAATAATTTTCAGGATTGTACTTTCAACAGTTTTTATAATTTTTCCATTTCAGTGTAAGCAAGATTTATCTTTTGAAGTTTTATTTAAAGTTGAGAGAGTATTTTATGAGTTTCAGGTAATTGGATGTCAGTTTTGAAAGCCTAAAAATTGCTGTTAGTAACTCTGTCGGACTAAAACGAAAATGCCTTTTAAAAAGCGTGCATATTTCCTTTCAACTCTCTCTCTCTCTCTCTCTCTCTCTCTCTCTCTCTCTCTCTCTCTCTCTCTCATTTGATCTTAATTAACCGAACTGAAAAGTAATAAGTTTTGCTTCTTTTATTGACTTAAGATTTCCTTTGGTGAAAGGAAGAGATATCTCAGCTTTGTGGTAGCCTTAAAGATAATTTCTAAACTCTCGTTTTCAGATCGGTATCAACCCTTCACCCCGAACCTCCCCCCCCTATATATAAATCCCCATTGAGTTTATTTGTTGCGGGAGGCACTTCATTCCGCGTTGTATCGAAAATATATCGAAATCTATCGAAAAAGTGGCGAAAATATATCGAGAAAGTATGGAAAATGTATGAAGAAAACATCTAAAATGTATATTATTCTCTCTCTCTCTCTCTCTCTCTCTCTCTGTCCGCCAGGCACTTTTCTTCCTTTAATGTTTTGCACTACATCTTTTCACAATTTTCTTTATTTATTTATCGCATTTCATTTGTTTCGTTCTTTCCCTTCAGTCTCTTTACACGCGATTTGTTTCTCCTCTTTTTCTTTGATTTACCCTAGCAACGGCCGGAGCTCCTCGTTACCACGGCAACCATTACTCTCCTTTATGCTGAGATGTTTGGCAACTCAATAACATCAATTAGTTGCCCAGATCCATGATGTTGAAAGGTAAAATATTAAGTACAACGCATTGGTTATATATATATATATATATATATATATATATATATGTTACAGTCAATGTGTGAAACCAGTCATTTCACGTGATACCTAAAATTTTCAGGTATTTCGCGTATTAATGACTTCGTGAAGGTAAGGTAGATTAACTTAGGGTGGTTAGATTAGGTTGGTTAGGTTAGGTTGTATGTTTAAGGGTCACAGCTATTACGCGAAATGCCCGAAATTTTTAGGCAATACGTGAAATGACTGGTTTCACACAGTGACTGTAACACACACACACACACACACACACACACACACACACACAGGTATACTCCGCTTAACGCAACCCCGTTTAGCGCTGATTCATCCTGGAGGCGAAATTTGTTTAATATGTTACTAAAAACCAAAAAAAAATCCATACTGTAACGATAGGTTGTTTTAAACATTATACAATAAGCGAAGCGTGTATACTGTATATTACAGCAGTACATAACTTAGCATCTCTCACAACACTGTTCGATTCTACATCAGCCACGTTCCTTGTCCATAACCCGTGGCGTCACCTTGCCTTTGGCAACGTCACGAACACTTGTCACAAATATAGCGCTTCAAAAGTTACGATCGGATCGTAAACGCAGCGAGAGACGCGTGAATGCAGCGGACGCCATTATTGTTTTATTGCTTATCCCACCTCGCCTCCCACCGCTGCCACGTAGGAGGAGTAGGAGCGTAGTAGGTGCGACGGCAGTAGGTGGTCACCATTAAGCAAGCTCCGAGAGAATGCCCTAGTGAGTGTTATTTTATGTTTTTGTTAATGTTTTTTGTTAATAATAAATAATTATTATTTTTATGTATAAATTATGCGTTTATTATTATTAGCGCTATTACTGATACCCCGATGTAACGCTCATACCTGGAAATAGCGCTGACGGGGGACGCATCTCAATGTACTCGTATACTCGGAAGCCTATCTTTTCTGGATCTAAAAATTTGGAGATGCTCTAATCAGTTCACATTTGAAGTCTATCGCAAGCCTATTAATAATAACTCTTATGTGCATTTTTATTCTGACCATCATCCCTCGATTAAATCCTCTATTTTCTCTGCTATGTTTCTTAGAGCATTGAGAGTTGTCAGTCCTGAATTTTTAGATTCCGAGTTATGCAATATCATGAATATTGGTACTAAATTATGTTATCCTATTTAATTTTTAGATAACTGCCTTAGGAAAGCCAAGAATAGGTATTATAATAATGTAACTGTAAAGGAATTTGAGCGTAAAAATATCCTTAGCCTACCTTACCATGTTAATTTTCAGTATCTTCCGACTTTACTTAAAGCAATTGGCATCAATGTAGTCTTTAAGTATAATAATACTGTTAAATCACGCCTAATAAAGAATAGCCCGGAAAATGTTGTTGTTTGTGTGTATTCGATTGGATGCACACAGTGTAACTCAGTATATAGAGGCCAAACGGGTAAAACGTTAGATATTACGGTAAAGCAGCATAAATATGCGTGTATCATATATATATATATATATATATATATATATATATAATATACACTGTGTATATATAATGTGACGTTTGGTCTTTAGATTTTTTAATAAATGAATGGTGTAATTTTTGGGAATATTTCACCATTTTCATAGCTATTTACTCCAACATTATTAGGGAAACGCTCGTAAAACGCATTCTGGCAGAAAATCAACGCTAAATTAATATGTATCAAGCTTATATTATGTATATTATATTCATAATTACCTATCATGATCTCATTCATTTCATATATAAGTGTAATAACTATTTTTTTTTATATATAAATATAATAATTAAAGATTATATACGTGTTTCAGACTTATAACTCGTGGAATTTATTAACACACTCCTGTTTTTTATGAGATTTTATGAAATAAGAACAGACAACATCCAGAACGCATTTCCTGATCTTGTTGGGGTGAGTGTGTTCCCCAGAGTCACTCGAGCCCGGAGCCCGAGTACTGACAGAGTAAAGGGCCGGTTCAACCTAACTAACCCGGTGACAGCTGCTTGGAGCGAACGCAGTGCCTCACCGCTTAGAGTCCAATACCATTACCACATTAGCTACCGGAACTCTTTTACAGTTATATATATATAAGCTGTTAATGGAGTCGTTCGTAATGCATTTCAATTTAATTTTAAATAAAAACAAGATAATCCAGAAAGCTTTCATTATTTCATCTTAAAATATTTATTTTATAAAGGTCAACGTTTCCCCGTTCTCAAAATTAAAATAATTTTATAAATTCATTTAAAATTCGAATTAAAAACGAATAAAAAGTACATAAATTGGTGAAGCTTTAAAAGTTAATAAAACATTATTTTCTAATATTTAGTTGTTAAACATTTTTAGTTTCTAATTTTAAATAAAAATCTATAAAGGAATAGAAGTTTTATCAGTATTTAAGCTTGGTTTCTTTTTCTTTATAATCACTGATTCTACGATTAAAAGCTGAAGAAAGTATTTTAAAATTTTTATATTCCAATTTATATTTGTATCTATTAGCGTGGATACGCGGAACTGATGGATCTAAGTTAGTGTAGTGAATACTCTTATTTTAGTTTCAAGATAAATGTTAATTTTACCGTCTTGAATTTCGGAATAGCTATAAACTCATTTTAAATTAGTTACCCATCATAATTCAATTGTGAACCACATTAATACTAATTTTATGTATACTGTATTATTTTATTGTATGTAAACATAATTAATTATATATCACAATTGTCAGTTAATTATTTATATTCAAATAATTATTTTAATCTAATACCATATCCATTTTGCAAATAAATAATAGAAATCCAACGGTTATATTTTCCACCTTTGGTACTGTCGCAGTTTCGCCTAACGGACTCAATACGGCTAGTGAGATAATCACTGGTTGGCACTTAACTAGCGGCAGTGCTTATGGCTACATCATCCAGGTTAACCTATACCGGATAGATGCGCTACGGTCCCAAGCCGTAGCTTGCCTAGGCCAACGACGACGACGTAAACCAACAATTGGTGACCCCGGAGCTGGATTACCCCTTTTACCCGAACGACTAGGATTAGACTGTAATGTCGTTCGTGCCCATCACCCCCTTCACCCGAACGACTAGGACTAGACTGTAACGTCGTTCGTGCCCACCACCCCCTTCACCCGAGCGACTAGGACCAGACTGTAATGTCGCTCGTGCCCTCTGCCCCTCACCCCTGCCCGTGCGCTCTGTGCCTACGCTCGTCTCAACCTCCACTCCTTCGTTGGGAACTTGTCGTCTTGCTTGTACGTCAGCAAGCATAGGAGAAGATGCCTGACGACGCTGGTGCCATCTCCCACTTGAGCGTAAAGCTCCCCGTCTTCTGGCCGGGTGATCCATTTATTTGGTTCCACCAAGTGGAATCACAATTCAACTTGGGAAGGATCACCGCTAGCAGGACGAAATACGATCATGTTTTGTCCTCTCTACCAGCGAGCATCATCTCTGAAGTCCGTGACGTCATCGTGTCTACTTCCACGAGTGAGGACCCATACAACGATCTGAAGTCTGCCATCCTGTGCCGCACCACTGTCTCCGAGCGTGAGAAACTACATCAGTTAATCTCAAAAGAAGAACTTGGAGACCGTAAGCCCACTCAAATGCTGAGGGCTATGCAGTGCGCTCTAGGCGAACGCGCACAAACCTTCGATAAGGACATCTTTAGACAGTTGTTCTTGCAGAAACTTCCTCCATCAGCTCAGCGTGTATAGTATACTGTATTATTTTATTGTATGTAAACATAATTAATTATATATCACAATTGTCAGTTAATTATTTATATTCAAATAATTATTTTAATCTAATACCATATCCATTTTGCAAATAAATAATAGAAATCCAACGGTTATATTTTCCACCTTTGGTACTGTCGCAGTTTCGCCTAACGGACTCAATACGGCTAGTGAGATAATCACTGGTTGGCACTTAACTAGCGGCAGTGCTTATGGCTACATCATCCAGGTTAACCTATACCGGATAGATGCGCTACGGTCCCAAGCTGTAGCTTGCCTAGGCCAACGACGACGACGTAAACCAACATTAGTAATAGGCGTTCTTGTCCTATAGCTAACACCTCTATGCGAATCAATTCTTACTTTAAGAAGTCTGGACGTACAACCGATGTACTTTCCATCTTTGCGAGGAGGACGAGTAAATTCATAAATACCAAAATTTTAGTTATAATTTACATTCAAATACCTTATTTACTGCTGAATATGAAAATAAGGTTTTTTTTTACCATTTCTGGATACAGTAGACACGAGAGAAAAAGTTTATTTTTCTACTAATGTATATAGAAAAGGTACTTTTACAGGACTGGGTAGTATGAATTTTTATAACTTTTGTCAATTAGTATTTAAAATGAATCCAATACGGACTCTAGTATACTGCGCTTCTCAACTTAAGTTCTACATAACTTAGTTAACGAAATAAAAAAATTTTAATCTTATTTTAATAATAACGGATTCCCTACCGAGTTTTTGAATTCAACTGTCTCTAAGATTCTTAATTCGGTTTATCGTCCAAAAACTCCTATTATGTCCATAAAAAAACAACCTTATTTATCAATGCCCCACCTTCACACTTTAAATACTCCACTAATGAAAGACTTTTCAAAAACTTTAACTTCAAAAACTTTAACAGAGTCCTTTCCATGGAAGGATTTTATTTTTTGTTTCACGAAGCCTTTATATGTTGACACTTTCTTTAAATTCAAGGGTCCAATTCCACTTTTGATGGAGTCTGGACTAATTTATGATTTTACTTGAACTTCTTGTAAAGATAGAAAATACATCGGTTGTACGTCCAGACTTCTTAAAGTAAGGATCGATTCGCATAGAGGTGTTAGCTATAGGACAGGAACACTTCTTACTAGCTTAGAATCATCAGCTCCACGTAACCACGCTAATACTAGGGGCACTCAATATATTTTGCCCTACCCTTTTTTCTTAGCTGAATAATAGGCTATGGGGCTGAAATGTCTTTTAGGCCGTAAGTTTGAACTTTCTGTGCTTCACATAACCGGAGTTTTCCAGTCTAAACCTCCCCTCCTTGTATAAAACCGCTTTTAAACGCCACTGTATAAAATCGATTGTTAACGCAGTTTCGAAAATGGCGTCTGACTGTGATTTGCGTCTATTAGGAAAACGTCACATTTTGATCTTTCATAATTCGTAAGAAGAGTCATGAAGTCATTAGGTGACTCCTGGATGAATGAATGAATAAGTGTATTAAAATCAATACACTATCACAGTAATTTTACCATCCAACTTACAATTGTTAATTGAACTTTTGATATTTATTTTTCTTTAATTTAGCCTTTAAACTTTAGGTTTTACTGGACTCTCATATTAATTAAGAGATAATAAATCACTTCACTATATATAATCAAAAAAAGAACCCAGCCGTGAAAATTTTGAGCTTCACATTGTGTCAACATTTCTGAATCTGGTATCTCCCAAAACCTCCTCACCCCCATTCATACAACTTGGGGGCTAACACCCTCCCCCATTACCCCCACCCCTCCCCATTACCACACCCATCCCCGATTACCCCCACCTCCACCCTTCCCCCATTGCTAAACTACAGAAAAGAACACAGTCATGAAAATCTTGAGCTTCACATTTCCGCCCGTAATACAATTTCTGAATTTTTTTTTCTCACAATTTCTGAAAGCGTGACACAATTCTGCAACAAACAGACAGACAAACAAACAAACAAACAAAACTGGGCTATTATTATAATATATATATATATATATATATATATATATATATATATATATATGAGTAAAGAACATAATTAATTTAGAATACATAAACGAACTTCTTGTAAGTGAATATGAGAAATGAATTATGTAATACAGTCTATATTAAATCTAGAATCATTATAACAGATATGATATAAATCTAATCGAAAGAATTATTAGTTTTATACATGAAGTGAGTCAAGTAATAAAGTAATGTACATTTAATCCTAAATATTTATGAATATTCTTTTATCAAGAGAGATTTCAAATTGATTTTTAACGCACTTACATTAGCGATATTTATTACACAGAAGTCTTTTCCGAGACTGAACAAAATCGTCTGGCATTAGCCACAAGAAAATCGGTAAAGTTAACTGCCCGCTAAAGGTTAAATCATTCCATAGTTTCAGTCCAACGAAAATGGGAGATTTTTTAGATGAGGACAATCTCAATTGAGGAATAACGCGTTTTGATTTACTCCTTGTCTGGTTTGAGTGAATTTCTTGATGAGTTACGAAATATTTATTTATCCATTGTTCGCTAATGATTTTGATTATACATTTGTAAGTGAATATAAAGTGTGCCAATTTGATTGCATCTTTGATCTTTGTCAGTTTTAATTCTTTAAAAAGTGCATTTGAATGATCATGAAAATCAGTATCGTTATTGCTCGTTTCTGAATGATAAAGATAAGTTTTAAAGTATTTTCAGCAAAATTTCCTCATGCAAGGTTATAGTATATTATAAGGAAGAATGAGAGCATGGTCCACAGTTGATAAAACCTGTTTAGGAACACTATATATATGTATATATCTAAGTTTAAGCATTATATCAACACAACCGAGAAATCTGTTTAAATACTGTATATAATTTACGAGATCCTTCTACTGTAAGTTCTTGTCTATCATTAGACCAACACTCAAAATAGAACTTTCGTAATTTGGACGAAATAACTTCTTTTTGACGGTGCATTCTAGGGGAAGTTTTTCCTTCTTTTGGGTATCAAAGCTTCTTTGCTGATGATAGAATAATTTCCTTTAAAAATACGTAACTTCTTTTGACAAACGATATGGTTTTCCAAACTTCTTTTTTGAGTGAAGTGAGAAAACAGAAGATATTTCTATTCACAGAAGGTCGCGGGAAAGCTTTTTCTGTGTGGGGAAATTTCCTTACGATACATTCTTTTAAAACGATCTTTCCAAAACTCACTTCATCAAGACACGCGTTTCTTTTATTACTAAAATTATGAAATTTTTTATTAGTAAGGAATCAGAATCATAATTAATCATAAATTTATATATTACATAATCATGACTATACCTTTGAAGTGTTTGTTTATTTATAGTTAATTATAATAATAACTAATATTATTTATATCTTACAAATCATAACTAAATATGTTTTTTTAATCTTATAATAAATCTCATTTAACCATATTTATATACTAGGGGCACTCAATATATTTTGCCCACCATGGGGCTGAAATGTCTTTTGGGCCGTAAGTTTGAACTTTCTGCCCTTCAATAACCGCATTTTTCCAGTTTGAACCTCCCCGCCTTGTATAAAACCGCTTTTAAACGCCCTTGTATAAAACCGATGGTTAACGCAGTTTCGAAAATGGCGTCTGACAGTGATGTGCGTCGTAAACAGAGAGCTGTTATCCGAGTTCTTAACGGAAGAGAAGAAAACAGTTGGAAATATTCACAAACGTCTACAAAACGTTTACGGAGATGCTGTTGTTGATCAAAGCACAGTGGGACGCTGGTCTAAACGTGTGAGATCATCGACAGAAGGGGATGACTTCTTTTCACGAATTGTGACTAGGGATGAGACTTGGGTACACCACTTTGAACCTGAAACAAAACTCCAATCCATGGAGTGGCATCACGCAGACTCCCCACGCAAAAAAAAGTTCAAATGGCTCCCTCTGCAGGAAAGGTTATGGCCACCATCTTCTGGGGCATAAAAGGGGTGATTCTGGTGAACATTATGAAGAAAGGACAAACAATCAACTCAGAGGCATATATTGCTACCCTACAGAGACTCCAGAGACGTATAAAGCGAGTTCGACCGAAGAGAAAACTGGAAGACGTCCTTCTTTTGCACGATAACGCAAAACCACACAACAGTTTGCAAACGAGAGAGGCCATCACAAAAATGCGCTTGACTGTGTTACCCCACCCTCCATACAGCCCAGATCTGACACCTTCAGACTTCCATTTGTTTGGACCAATGAAGGATGCTATTCGTGGAAGAAAGTTTCAGAGTGACGATGAGGTTGTTGAGGAGGTTAAGAGGTGGCTCCAGCGGAACCCAGCGGACTTTTACCAGCAAGGAATAAAGGCCCTTGTTTCGAGGTGGAGGAAAGCGTAGAAAAGGATGGAGACTATGTGGAAAAATAAAAACTTGTAAAAAAGGTATGTAACTACTTGTGTACAAAATTTCTGGAACTTAAAGGAAACTTGGAAAGAAAAAAACAGGTGGGGCAAAATATATTGAGTTGCCCTCGTATATTACATAATCATAACTACACCTACAGTATGTTTGTTTTATACATTGCGTTCGAAAAGTCTCTCCGCAGTGCTATGTTAAACGCATAGGAAATTGAAAAACTACAATGTTTTCATTGAACCATGATTTAGTGATTTTATTACATAACCTTTTGATTTTACAGCATGTGTTGAAAGTGTTTTCCACCATTTTGCAGGCACAGAGCAACTCATCTACACTTGTTGTCAAACCCTTTTTTTAAAGTGTTGGTTGATATTGAAGCAATGTAAGTGGATATTGCGGTTTTTAAGTTCTGAATTGTTTTCGGGCGGTCTTTATAAACAACACCTTTTGCTGCTCCCCACAAGAAATAGTCGGGCGGCGTAAGGTCTGGGAATCGTGGAGGCCAAAGCCCCCTTGAAATTATGCGATCTCCAAACACATCATGCAGTAGCTCCATCGAAAGTTGAGCAGTGTGTGCCGTGGCACCATCTTGCTGGAAGTATGCATTCAGTATTTCCATTTCGTTTAGCTGTCCAATAAATGGATACAGAATTTCTGAACAGTATCGTTCAGCATTTATGGTGTTCTCAAAGAAAATGGGACCGACAATTCGCTTTCTTGATATTGCAACCCAAACGCCGATTTTCTGGTCGTGCAATGGTGTTTCATAAATAGTGTTTCATGAATTTTTTACCAAGCTATCGACACACACTATTGCCACGATCCCAACTCTGTCACAGTACTGACACGATCGAGTTTAAACCGGCTGAAACCGGCTTAGTGCGCATATACTACTGTAGCTATAGCACGTTGACTGCGGAGAGACTTTTCGAACGCACTGTATTATAATTAATCATAATATTTTACACTACCGAATTGAAATTCTTTTTATCTTATAATTAATCTCGAAGTTGCGGGTTCTTAAAATCTGCCTTTGTGTATGACCGATGAGCCCGGGTATTTTTAATCGAATGAGTTAATAGATATTTAATTTTTTTCTAATGTTCATGTAAAATGAACCCAGTGGACAGAATCGTACGTCTAAAGTCTATCAGCCATTTGTTGGGTCTTTGAGTACGAGTATTTCTTCCTTGTGCTCCTTGTCAAAGTCAGGATTCTCTTCGTCGGAAATAATAAAAACATATTTCCAATACTTTCGAAATATACAGGGTGAAAAAAGTGCTTCTAAAATATTTATGTAACAAGTTATTTTGCGGAAAAAACTTTTTAGATCACCCCATGTAGTTGTTGTTGTTGTGTTGTTGTTCTTTAACTTCATAAATTTCTTATTTTCTCATTTATAATATAACATCGTTTTATGTCAGTGATGTATCTTAATCTATTAACCTTGCCCCCAAAACTGTTTCTATCCCTTTTTAAGTTAATTTTGCTAATTAATTCATGTCACATCCTCTCGTTTTTTAGATTAATGAGGAAGTTAATTTCCGCCGGAAGCCTTTTCATTTCAGTTATTCACATTATTTATTACGTTGTATAAATGTTTGATTTGATTTTTACTTAGCCAAAATGTCTGCTGCATGCATAACAGCTTCTGATGAGGAAGAGCTTTATATCAAATTCTTGGGACGTAATCGTCATCTACACCCGTTTAACTACCTGAATTATATTATGCAGTTTGTCACCAATCTCTTCAAATTTTGCAGTGAACACATCTTGTCTTTCATTTAACTTTTGCTCTCGTATTCCCGAACTTCAATCCTCCGAATTCTACACCCTCTGGCTACGGCTTACATGCCAATCTCAAACTAAATACATCTGTGCTGTCTACCTTTCTCCTAATTCTACTGACTAATCAAAACTCTTTGATTACCTTACTTCCAAAGTGAGTGGAATATATTCTAGCCCATTCTCCTTTTGCTGAAATATATTCTAGCCCATTCTCCTTTTGCTGAAATCTCCATTTTAGGAGATTTCAACGTTCACCACCACCTTTGGCTTTCCTCCCACTTCACTAACATCCCTGGTGAACTAGTTTACAACTTCTCTATCCTGAACGATCTAGAGCAGATTGTACAGCACCATACTCGTATCCTCGATCGCCTTGCAAATAGGCCCAACATTCTGAATATATTTCTCACCACTCATCCTTCTTATTCCGTAAAACTTTTTTCTCCGTTGGGCTCCTCCGACCACAATCGGAGTATTAAGCAGTATTTCTCTGATTTCCCATAGAATGATTACTGCTTCCTTGGCCGAGGCCCTCCGAATGCGATGAGCGTATCACGGAAGTGATTGTCTCGGGCATGGAGGCTTACATTTCATATTCTTTTCCTACTATTAATGCAAAAACCCTTGGTTTAACTTTGCTTGTTCTAATGCTATCCGCAACAGACAGAGAGAAAGCTTTCAGAAAGTACCATCGCCATCCAACTCCGAACTCTCACTCAGCTTATATTTCTGCCCGGAATCGTGCAAAATCTGCTCTTCGGTTTGTCAAAAATTCCTTCATCAGACAAAAATGTGAAAACTTATCTAATTTTAATTCTTCTCACTCTTTCTGGCACCTAGCCAAGAACTTCTCCAACAACTTTACTCCTTCTTTGCCCCATATTTTTCATTCTGACGGCTGACTTACCATCTCTTCTCTTGATAAAGCTGAACTCTTCGCTCAAACTTTCGCCTCCAACTCAACCTTGCTGTTCCTCCATTTCCTCCTTCCTCTGACTTAATTCTGTCTGAAATTAGAATCTTTTTCCAAGATGTTTTTTCTGCCCTATCTGGACTCAACTATAGGAAGGCGTACGGTCCTGATGGTTTCGCTCCTGTTGTTCAAGAACTGTGCTTCTGTGCTGACACCTTGCCTAAGCAAACTCTTTCGTCTTTGTCTTTCATCTGGTACTAGGGTTGCCCTCCCGGGAATCCCGGGTCGGGAAATCCCGGGAAATCCCGACAAAATCGCGAGCGGTTATTCCCGGGATTTCATAACACTTCCTGGGAATTCCCGTACTATTTTTTTTATGAATTTCATAATGATACAGATAAAAAAATTAATAACAAATTGTATATAAATGCTTAAACCCGGTTAAAATCGGTTCACTAGAACAAATTTTATATCAAAATAAAGCTCAGACTCGCGCGCGTCTAGCGCGATCAAATTCGGGTAAACGGAGTAAACTCGCCCTAATGATGGCGTCACTACAAATTGCCATCTTTCGCCATATATCCACTGCCAAGCAGTGTTTCCACTTTCAAAGAAATTTCCTGATTTCAGGAAATTTTGGGCTTCAAAATCCAGTTAAGGAAATTTTGAAGGAAATCAGGACTGAAAGGAAATTTATGGAAATTACAGATAAATAAGAAAAGTTTTTTCTATAATATTCAAAACAAATTATCGTTATAAATTATTATTGTAAATTTCGAATTAGATCCCATTTCGAATTAGATCTAAATCAAACGAAAACACCATCATCTACATGCAATGAATGCAGCTATAAACAAGGCTGCAGGAAGTAACTCACAAATTACTCACTATTACAATGTGAAAAACATTACAAAAGAACTCAACATTTTGAAATTACTGGGGATCGAACAGAAAATCTAAATAAACTTTTCTTTGCTTTAAAAACTATTCCCCCTACTTCAGTAGAAGCAGAAAGAGCCTTTTCTGCTCTAGGACTCTTTGTTACCAAACTGAGATCGAGATTAAATGACGAAACCATCGACAACATTTGTTTCTTGAGGCAATATTATAAGTAGTTCTCTTTTTCTTTGTGAATTAAGTAAAAAAGTATTTTTGTTAAATAAAAGAGATTAAAATTGTTTTTTTATGATTAAAAAGATTTTTTATAAGTAAAAGAGTTAATTTTAGTTTTTTGTTTTCTAGTAAAAGGAGCTATCTACATAATTTTTTTTTATCCTTAACTCTGGCTCAAATATTAATTCTTAGCAAGGTAAAAGAATACAATTAACAGTCAAATTTAATATTGGACTGAGACAATTTTCAATGCTTCCCCGGGAATTTCCCGGGATCCCGGGATTCGTCGATTACGCTCCCGCTTTCCCGGGATTGGAGAGAGCCGGGAAATCGAGCAACCCTATCTGGTACTTTTCTTTCCTGCTAGAAGTTCGCTTTCATTCAGCCTGTCCCAAAGAAAGGTGACCGCTCTCAATCTTCCAACTATCGTCCAATTGCCCTGATTTCTTACCTTTTTAAAGTATTTGAATCTATCCACAATAGGAAGAATTCTTAAATACCTGTGGCTCAACCCACACAGCTCTATTTGAGTGGGTAGAATCCAAAACTTTTTGTCTCATCCAGCTTCTTACTGGCTCTCTTCAATCCCTCTCTCTTCGCCGCAATGTTGCTCCACTATCTCTCTACTATTGCTATTATAATGGACACGGCTCTTCTGAACTCTCTAACTATCATACATGCCTCCTCCTTTAAGGAGAACATACAGCACCAAACTTTCGACACATTCTCATCCCTTTTCTGTCCAACTCTCTAATGCAACGGTTGATCGGTATTTTCAGTCTTTCATCTACTAAACTGGTCAACTCTGAAACAACCTTCCTCAATCTATCTTTTTCCTTGTCTATGACCTTCAATCTTTCAAACGCATAGTGTCAAGGCATCTCGAAAACATCTTCTTCTGTTAGGGTTGGTTTTTTTTTTGGCGAACATTTGCCCTCGTCCCCTCCTTTCTACATAAAAAGAATATATATATATATATATATATATATATATATATATAATAAACCTGTATAGTTCCCAGTCTGTTCGCTTGCAGCTCTTCCTCACTGGAATTAGGGTCTGAATGGATTTGGTTAAAATAGTAAGTATTACTACCAAGTGCTCGCTTTCTGTTAAAAGAGTTTCCGCAATACTAAAATTGTATGGTTGTATGTTATCTGCCAAGATTATATACCCAATTTTGTCGCCGATCTATTTGTAATAATTGTAGGGTGAATCTAAAGTCCGGGTAGCGGAACAAAGTCGATCTGCATAATGTCGATATTAAAAAGTTAGTTTAAATTAGATCAGGTTAGTTTCAGTTGGGTTAGGTTAGGTTAAGTCTGGTGGTTAAGTTAGGTTAAACATTTTCGTTAAAAATCAGAAATGTATATTTCAAATGTGAAATGCATAGACTTGCATAAGGTCGAACGTTGACATTATGGAATTCGATTTTGTTCCTGTAACGCTATTATTCTTATGATAAATATACAGGGTCTTCTAAAATTACCTAGTAAACTTTTATATGAACGCAATATCTTAACAATAATTATGCGATATTTAACAATTTTATTTCAAATACGGCAACTATAAGAAAAGCAACAATAATTGCTTATTTTAGATGTTCAAAGTGTCTTCCTTCAACTTGAGCACATTGTTCACAACGTCCCACTACTGATAGACAGACATATAAAAGTTTACTAAGTAATTTTAAAACACTAATGGTATGCGGGGAATCGAAAAACTCGAATCGGGTCGATTCGGCAAAAGAATCGAAACCCGACCCGAATCGGCGCGCAGTGAATCGAGAATTTCGATTCGGCCTGTTACGACTTAATTTAAACTGTCTGGCAAGTGTGGTAGATATTGGAATTTGGAACGGGGTGCGCGGAACATAGAGAAGGTAAAACCTCAACTTTAAGGTACAACATACATTGTGTTATACTTTCATTAAATAAATAATTATTTTGTTGTTTCTTATATGTTGTGAATTAAATACGTTACACTTTCATTAAAAAATAGTTTATTACCAATCTGGGCCCATTTTTTGTCTATCCTCGTTCGAGAGGAATGAAACCGTCAGTCTTTTTGAAGGTTCAGAAAAATGAATGGGTTTATTGATGAAACAAAAAGAATCGAGAATCGAATCGAGAATCAAAATTAAGTGGCCGAATCGAATAAAAAATCGAATCGAAATGAAACGTCTCGAATCGCACATCCTTCTAGAACACCCTGTATTTTAGGTTTTCTTCATTCTGTGTTCAGAAATGACAATAATTTCTGTCCATATATATATATATATATATATATATAGTTTGTGTCCTTTCCTCCTCCATTGCCTTACATCATGTGCCAAAATTTTAAAATTTGTATGGCCCCTAAGTATGGGTTCTGATAAAAGGGAATGTACCCACCAATTTCTCGTGTTGAATAATTCCTGAGGTACAGTTGGCAACAATCCGGAGTGACCGGTGTTAATACCCTTAATAATAATGCTTTTTGAATTTCATCTTTAAGATGATGATCAGAATTCCATTTATACTTGAAACATTTTAGTCCTTCAGTGAACGTTTTGAATTCTCTTCATTACAGACTTTATAGATTTTCAAATCAATTTATTCTCTTTCGAGTAAATATTCACTTTTTCCGGTAGATCTTCTACTACTTCCCGGTTCTTTCTTCTTCCTTTGTTTTTTAGCGTTCTTATCCTCGTCTCTCCCTGTTCTCTCATGGATGTCATTATTCGCCTCACTACGCTATCGTCTAATGCCTAGGGTTTCATTTCCTTACGATATTTTGGTTTCCTGTCTCAGTAACTCTTTCCGTTTCCATTTCTTCGTGCCTTTAACGCGAGTTCTCCTCTCATTTTCTTCTTATCTCTTCTACTTTTCTACATTCTTCTACTTTTCTACATCTACCAAAATCTTTCTAGTTTGTTTGTACTCTTTATCTTTCGTTCTAATTCCCGCGACTTTTGTCTTCTCTCCTTCACTGTTATAGCTGTCCTTATTTCTGTAAGTTTTGGAAGTTCACTGGACAAAGGATTTTCCATGAATTTCACCTCTTCGATGTCGTTTGCTCTTAACATAAAGTTAAGTGCCAGGACGTGCTATATACGTTCATTAGGTGGACACGTAATAAGCACGTTATTAATGCTAGTGATGTTTTATTCCTACGTGCAGAAGTGTCTTTCTCTTATTCTGTTGACTTTCAGCAATTACAGCTTTTGCCACTCCAGAATATGCTTTTAATTTCTTCTCTCCTTTATTCCTTCCTCCTCCTGTATAATTTCCTTTTCAATGAAACAAGTCATTGCTATCGTACACTGTAAGCAGTAAAGTTCCTATGACATGAAAATATGATACCGTTTGGTTCTTTATTACATCTGAAACTAGGTTAAAGAAAGGTTCCTCTCAGAATTAGTTTCCAGATTAGGGACCGCATACAGCCAACTGTCAGCCATACAATACTAACCACGAACTTCCTGACTCTCTTTTTGACCCTGTATTATACTATATTATACTAAAGCAGTAGCCTATACAGTAAAAGCTAGGCACCCTTTATTACTTAGAACGTTCAAATTACAAAAAGCCCATTAAGTTACTTCCACTCAAAAGCTTCAGGAACTTTCTTTTTACGGTGTACGATGATTTCCTTTGATTTCCTTTGCTATTATTATTATTATTTTTTATAGTTATCTTAATCACTTCTACTTATGGCAGTAGTTAAAACCACTATCATCAACTGGTTCTCCTAAAAATTAAAATATTTTTTTATAGCCAATCACAGGGTATGCCATAACTCAGCGTAGGGTTTTATTTAATCGTTACATTTGTACACTGACTTACGGGATACCTTGTACTTCGTTGAGCATTACTTGCGAGAACTTAACGTTCTATAATTTTCCGTTTATAAAGTTTTCGTGTTTATGCAGGTTACGGTCATAACCGAGAGCCAACGTTTACCATAAATACTGTACTGTAAAATCTTCATATCTTTTTCATTCTGTTCGTCTATATATAACAAAACAACATTACGATAACATATCGAAAATTGTTTATAATTTATATACTCGCGCGTGTATATATATATATATATATATATATATATATATATATATATATATATCAACGAAATTCCATTTAACTTTTCTTTCTTTTAATATATACAAATCTTTACATTTTCTATAATAAAAAAGGAACTACTTTCTATCTTTATTTCAGTCTTTCTGACCTAAATTTCTTTCAGAGATATTATATTGGTAAACGAAGCAATTAATGTCATTATACAATCGAGTTTCATTTCGAGCAAATCATTTCTTTAATGATCTCTTCATTTTCCTTTTTCTTTTTTTATTAGGATATATTCCTTTTAATGACCGTGATAAGTATATTTTCAGAATATAAAATCATATAATATTTACACGGAACGTATCTTTCCTACACGTGTCTAAAACCAACTTAAATCTAAATCTTACCTTTAGAGAATAATTGTCTGTTTGGACTAATTCTTAACGTAATTAAATTTGTAAACGATTAATGAAAATACAATTATGTATTGATTTCCTTGATGCAGGTCATGTATGTATGTATGTATGTATGTATGTATATATGTATGTATGTATGATAATACAAACCGCCGTACAAAGGCCAGTTTGTGTTATCACGCGTACATTAACTGTGTATGTGCAAGGTTTTTCGCGCGCACGCGCTACATCAGGGAAAAATTGACAAACATTTCGACTGTTTGTCGATAAATATCCATCATAGCAAAACGGAAGAGAATTTTAGACCTAAATTATGTCGACGTAAAACTAATGGGACGTAATTTTATGTAAAGTTAAAAATTTGAAGAAATTTTTCAGTCAGTTGTAAGGAATTGCTTCATCGGTAAATGATTTAACAGTAATTACGTAAAAGCTGACGTAATTTCCGCTTTCTGCGTACTGTGCTAGAGTTCTTACGGAGGCCGGAATACTTGGTGTGTTGGTGACGGATCTTACACGTACCGGCATTGGGCTAATCAAACCTCGCGCACTAGATAAAAGTCTCCCTGCTTGCTTTGAATCCCGCAGGTCCTAACCAGGAGCAATCACGTGTGTGCCTGATATCCACCCGACACTCTCTTAACGAAGGATGCGTGTTAAAAAAAAAATGGTACCAGTCCGCTAACTTTGCCACGAGGTCTCGGGATCTTTAACATTCTATTCTTCCATGAAGAGCGTTCTTTACGCAAAAAATAAATCTATAAATAAAAAAAAGAGAAAAGACTAAAAATCTTGAGAAACTCCTTGAGAAGAACTTCGAAGAGGATATAAATCGCTGAAGAAAATCAATTTTCACATAGCCGTCCTTCAGGAAGTATGCCTATAATGCGGGGCATTTTCAGCACCTTGAATCATTGACAGGCATGTGGAGGATGACTTCGCGCTTTTCTCAATACCAAAAGAAGGAACAGCACTCCAATTTATCCTATTCCAGAGAGATCGCCTTAATCATTATCGTTTGGACGTGCGTTTCGCTAATTCGAACGGATACACTAAGATAAAAGATGTTTGCATGGTTCATCATATATATATATATATATATATATATATATATATATATATATATATATTTCACGTGTCACTTTCGTGAAATAATTTTTCATATATATATATATATATATATTATAACTGCAAACACGCAGTATAATTAACGTAAAGAACGACGCTTTGTATAGGAGAATTACCGCGCAAGATGAGAGCGAAAGAACGAAACAAATGAGAAAATGAGGTAACCACCCGGGAATCGAACCCGGGATCTTCCGATATATATATATATATATATATATATATATATAGGGTGTGTATAAAATAACATGAGTGAAGAGAGAAATCCTATTTGAACTGGTTTAAGCTAGTTTCAAATTTTTTTTAACTCGTAAAAACATTTGCAACACCTGTTATAAACCTTAGTATGGAATATACAGTTGTTATAAAGTACGCGTAATAAATATTACTGGTCCATGTTCACTCGCGTTACTTTGTACACATCCGGTGCCTCGTTAACCTCGTTGAAGTTCCGTGTGTTGGTCTCTCTTCACGCAAAGGTAAAGCTGGTGACCCATCCTCTACGCCTGGCTTGGTAGAGTGGTAGAGAAGCGAGTTGCTCTCTCGCGCTCTCTACCGCACATAGCCAGGTACACCCGTCTCATCCGGTACCGTCCTGAGCCAGGCATTGGGTATATAATTTTTATTTCGCGAATAAGTCGGTTTTGGGGGGTATTTATGTTAATCGACATTATAAATGAACCGTTTAATTAGTCCGGGTAATAATAATAACTTTTTATCACCTTTTATCAGAACATTCTTCCATTAATAAAACAAAACTTTTTTTTTTACCATAAACATAATTTTTATTTGTTTCTTTTATGTATTTTAGTTATTAATGTATAAAAGATATATCGGCTTTCTGGAAGGCGCTTTTTCCATCTTTTTTAACGTTGTACGTTCAACGACCCCAATTAAAAATTCGTTTAAAATATAAAACAAACTCATTTGAATAATTGCTTAAAGTTTTTCTGCCTTTTTTTGGGGGGGATTTTTTTTTTTTTAAACGGAAGGAAGTTGGTCGAGAAGATTTGTTTCGCGTCATTTGTCATAACCAGTTTTATTTCTTTTACAGGCGTGTGCATCGCGGCAGTGTACATACATTTGCGTATTCTGAAAATATGATGTTTTTTTTTTTTTTCTGTAACCTATATATAGGCTGTAACCCTTTTATGTACTTCAGTGTTCCTGAGGATGTCATTAGACGAAAGCGCTTGAGCACCATTTTGTGTTTCCTTTCCTTCGTGGTTTTATTCATATATATATATATATATATATATAACCTTTGGTTAGTTTCCGCCCGAATTGTTCATTCTGACGAAGGTCAAGCTTTTCACCCCACCTTAGACCTACAATTTAACGTGGAATCCGAACCACGCCCCACCAGCAGCCAAGCGTCTTAATCACTAGGCCACCCAGGGTACCCCTTTATCTACCAACCACTTTCTTTATTGTGTGGAAGGATGAACAATGGGTTTTGCTCGCCGGCTGCCGTCACCGGGTCTTGAACGCAGGGCCAATGGATTCGTAGTCAGCGACGCTAACCACTACACCACCGAGGCGCATAAAGTTTATATATACATATATAATATATATGTATATCGTTGCGATTCCGTAGGTAACACACACACACACACACACACACACAAAAGTCAAGAAACAGGAACTATGCATTTTCAATGCAATTATACATATGCTAGTGGACCGGCCAAAATTAAAAAATCGACTTTCAACGGCGTTTTTTGTTAATAGCTGGCACCCATGCTAAATCAATGTACCTGTGGGTGAGGAATAAAATGCATGTGGATGCCACTCTCGCTTTTGGCTTTGAAAGTCATTTTCGAGGTCAAACTGTGTAAAAAATGATATTTTCTAATTTTAATTTAAAAAAAAATATTCTGAGCCAATTGGTTTGACCAAATGTTTCATTTTGTCACACTTAGTGATAAAGTAGTATGATGACACGCTTATTCCATCCGAATTACCAACTCAAGGTCAAATTCAAGTTAATCACGACTAGTGATGTAGGTCACATCCGTATCCGCATCCGCATCCGCGGAACATCCGCACATTTTCTCGCATCCGCATCCGCGTCCGCATCCGCACTTTGGACTGCGGATGTCGTGCGGATGTGGACCGTTGAGATAAAACGTCATTAATAAGCGGAAATTATCAAATTCTACTATATTAATAGAACTAGTTCATTGTGCGCAAAAGTGATGCAAGCGACAAGACGAGAGGCTGTTCTTGTATGAAGTTACTCTCTTGCAACCTACTTAGATCCACGTTACAAAGCTAAATTATTTTCACCTAGTACATTAGAACGAGTTAAATCATCACTTGGCAAAGCAGTTGAAGAGCTTCAATCTCTTGAATCTGTCGCTTCGCCACCCACCAAAAGAATAAAAGTTTCAGTGACAGAACCAACACCTTCAACAAGCAAATCTATCACAGAATCTGTCTCTCAGTTTCTTGAGTCAAGCAGCAATGACGAGACCTACGCGATGTCAAAAGATGTAGTAAAAATGATCGAGAGCTATCACCAAGAAAAACGCCTGGCTGCATGTGACAATCCTATTAGTTGGTGGAAAAATACGCAGAATATCTATCCATACTTGAGTAAACTTGCAAGGAAACATTTAGCCTGTCCTCCAACAAACGTACCAAGCGAGAGATTATTTAGCAGTGCTGGATTAATATATGATGAAAAGAGAAACAGACTGGCAGCAGAAAAGGCAGAAAAGTTAATGTTCCTTAAGCATAACCTTCCTATAATTAAGTTTGAACATTAAACGATGAACATCTTAGTTTACTTTATTTTAATTACTCATTTATAAATATGCCTAATAAAACTTTAAACTTAATATAAATAGTTATCAAGCTAATTAAAGATCTCTTTCTATAAGGGTGGAGGTTGGGGAAAGAGGTCGGTGGGGTGCATTTGAGTTGGGTTCACGTCCCGCATCCTGGTAACACAATTATGGTTTCTAATTGTGGCTGAAACTCAACAAAATATAACGAATTTATTTGCAGACGAATTCACTAATTGATTTCTATATTAGTTAGATGCTTGATATTATTTTATATGTTCAGAGAAAAGTACAGCAATTATTGTACAATTAATCAATTATACTACATTATAATAGCTACAGCTCTCTCTATATCATAACTTATTATATACGTTAAACACAACAAATCTCGAATATATCCTAAAAAATAACGAAAATGTAGACATCCGCATCCGCATCCGCGGGTGTTGAAATCAAACATCCTCATCCGCATCCGCATCCGCGGATGTGAAAAAAATGACATCCGCTACATCACTAATCACGACCAAAATTGTGCTAAAAATTTGTGATTTTTTATTTTAATTGGCGAAAAAAAACATTGAGCAAGTCTGTTTGTCAAAACAATTTATTTTAACATGATTAGTGCCTAATAAGTTTGATGGCATGAATTAAGTACTCACAGTAACAGAATTATGACAACTAAATCAAAAGCAGTAAATATAGCCCCATAACTATACAGTTTACACACTCGTAACATCTACAAGTTCACGTTTCTTGATGAACAGCACCGAAATGCTGCACTGACAGTCACAACTGTGTGGATCGCAATCACTTAAGAACAGAGTTATTAGTTCCTTACAGCACATTCCAGCTTCTCTCGATTTCAGCCCGGAAGAGAGACATAGATCTACTGTCCAGCTGGATTACAGCAACCGTTGTCGTACACTTCATCCTTTTCCTGAAGCAGTTGCATCTAGCCAGAGCTGGGCAGTATTTAAATACATTTGTATTTAAATACGTATTTAAATACATTTGTGTATTTAGAACTGTATTTATAAATACATTGTTTTTCATGTATTTAAATACAGTATTTAAATACTTTAATGAGTATTTAAATACAATGTATTTAAATACTCAAAATATAAAAATGTAAATACTTTTACTGGTTTAATACACGTTCTGTACTAGCACAGTACGACGCGTCGACAGTGTAGTACAGCATGGTTCATGTTTCAACGTGTCAGTTCAATCAGTTGTGTGCCACTCTTAGTCGAAAGCGGTTGATTTCTTTATCGTGTGCGTGTCATGGCTTCAACAAGCAAATCCGGTGAATCAAACAGTGATATATCTGCAGATAACAATTTAGTGCACCCTCTGTTTGATGGAAAATACTTTAAAATTAAATCTAAAGACGGTAATAAGGTAAAGTGCACCTGTTTGCTGTGTAAACACGAAGTCTCTGCTGCAAGCAATGCTACAACGAATCTGTACACTCATCCTTTATCAAGCATTTTATATTGTTGTTACTCATGAATTAGTGATGCATATGTTAAAATTTGTATGTATTTAAAATGTATTTACAAATGTATTTAAATACAATTGATGTATTTTGTATTTTGTATCTAAATACATTCGTAAAATGTATTTAGTATTTAGTATTTAAATACATTTCTCCCATGTATTTAGTATTTAGTATTTAAATACATTCAATGTATTTATTGCCCAGCTCTGCATCTAGCTGTCTTGTACGTTTTCTTGCAACCACAAGCAACAAGCTCCAGGCAGGCTTCAGGGATTGGAGGAAGTCTTGTCCACACTGGTAGGAGGCTCCCATCTTCCAACTTCCAGGCTGAAGTGTCCACCGGATCTTCAACATCTACGTGCTCTTTGTTAGCCTGGAGCCATATTTTGGCCTGATAGTTTGCCCGCTTGGCGTGGAGCTCCAGGGCATCCTTTGTTGGCGGGAGCATTTCCAGAATCTTCTTGGCCTTCCCATAAAGGTGAACTCTGGCGTCATCAACTGTATGTTGTTCCGGGGTGCCATACAAATGAGACACAAACTTCTCAACATCTGTGATATCCCCATCTCGACCAATGGCGTGCAGCTGGAGTGGGTGGTCACTGAACACCTTCCAACACTTCTTTTTTCCATGACCACTGAAGGACGAGACTGTGTCACACCCGGTCAAAGCGTGGAAGCTGACCAGGTTTTCCCTGACTGGGGGCGACAAACTCTTGAATACATCGTGCACGGGGTAGCATTTTCGGTTCTTGGCCGTTCTGCACAGCATCCACACTTCAGCGACCTTGGTGCAAACGAAGTGAATCAGCAGCACCATCACATCAGTATCTCTGCATACTACCAGTATTCGTTCATAGCCCTGGGACGCTGCATCACATGAGTGAAGGATGAGCCTGGTGTCCGCCTCTTCATGGTTGCTATGCAGTGGAACGTCATGTCGCCTGGTTGCCCGTACTTCAGTGGCTTCAGAGAAGCCACCCCCTGTCACCAGCTGACATCTTTCTTGAAAATCTCTGCCCTTCTCAGTGATGACGTTAGACAGAAACAAGGCTAGGTCAGCCTTGTTTGTTTCCAGGGCCATGACGTTTTTCCACACTTCAGGCACTGGAACTTGTGGGCCATCAATGACTTTCCGAATCGGTTTCTTCTTGCTTGCACGCTTTGTCCTGGTAACTGTTTTGAGCGATCCTTCCCCTGCGTACCGATCAAAGATGACATCAACGTTTGTTGTGTGTTCATTGAAATAACTCGTCACGGCCTTGAAGAACACTTCAGCATAGTCGCCGAATGTCCGACAGCCGCCAGGCTTGCCAAGAGCTTGGATGAGTGCATGGCCATCTATCATCACACAGGTCTTCAGATCAGAGGTTGGAACCTCTGAGCTTATGGTCTGCTAAGCCATCAGGATGTTCATCAGCTGACTTCGATGTCGAATTCATCTCTCCTCCTGCCTTCGCCAGACTAAATGGGACTGGGGACAGTTCATGCTTCAAAACGTTGACCATCTCCACCATGCGACCTGCTGTCGCGGCATTCAGGAGCCGCTGTAGTAGCTTTCTGTCAGCTTTGATGGTCTTCTGTATGTTCTGCTTGGTGGAAACTGTGGCTTTGTATACATCAGCAAAGGTTTTCGACCGATGTTTCTTCATCGTTTCATGGAACGTAGATGTAGCTCGTAGCGTAAACTAACCCACTTTTTGTTTAACTTTACCTACTTTTTTTTTTTTTTTCTTATCTCCTTACTTTGCATGTCTGTAACTCTCTTTCTTGCATGTTTGTAGTTTGCATGGTATGACAGTGAGTTAAGAATGTGTTTGCATGGTTTGTAAGCGTTCTTATTTTACTTCTTTTCATCTTTCACCCCTCTCCTATTCTCTCCGACTATTTTTCTGACTTGTCGGCAGTGGCCGGCGGGATGATGATGATCTTTTCTCTTTTTCTGAATGAATGTTAACCCACGAGTGATAGGTGTTGCTCCTTACTTAACCCCTTATTCTCTTCTCTTCTCTTAACCCCTACTCTTTCCTTTCTCTCGGGCTAACCTTAGAGTGGATCTTAGGGTCTTTGTTAGCCTTAGCTTCTGTAGATCTGTAGATCTGTTCAATCAGTCTCTCCTTCATGAAGCCGATTACATGCTGCTTTCCTCGATCCTGAGCTGTCAGCAGGTTCTCCACAACATCTGTGGGTGCAGTGTCTTTGGTTGCCAGTGAAACAAGTGGGATGTTAGTGGCGGCATCTGTATCTCCTGCTTCACTCACGTGAACTCTGAAGACGTCAAACTGCTTCAACTGCTGAACTAGCTTCATGACATCATGAGCGTCACGCCTAGTGCGAGAAGGCAGACTGTCAACCCGAGTGAAGGTGGCTTCCCCATCATCATCTTGAAGATTGAAGAGGCATCTTGTGTCTTGAGAGATGCGTGACCGCTCTGACCATGTGATGCAGAACCTGTCTCTTGCTTGGTCATTCTTTGTGATGCCGATGATACCATTGTGCATCTTGCATGTACGATTTATCCATTCGGTTGCCTGATCAGCTGGAACTTGGTTGAAGCGCTTCGCCGTCCTCTTGACGACAAAGTTCCCATTACAGAACTCTGCATGAACTTCTGGTGCTGACTTCTCAAGACCTCTCATATCAGCCAAGTAGACCGGCCCCCAACGTGCATAGTTTGTGTGGTCATAGATAGTTAGCCAAGGCAGCATTGCAGCAAAGGCTTCTATGTGGAGACTCCACATGCCATCTCTCTGAGCTCTGATGAAGGCCAGTAGGATC
Organism: Bathynomus jamesi; assembly: GCA_023014485.1. Classification (NCBI taxonomy): domain Eukaryota; kingdom Metazoa; phylum Arthropoda; class Malacostraca; order Isopoda; family Cirolanidae; genus Bathynomus; species Bathynomus jamesi. The sequence continues at coordinate 787,419 of JAJOZX010000574.1, read as the reverse complement.
TCTACCATTTCCATGTAGGATGACCACAGCATGAAGTTGGGATTTTCAGAGTGCTGGTCATTGAATTCCTCCATGAGACTGTGGAATTTCTCATCTGCCAAAACGTCTGAGAAGTTGTCAACAGCATCGCGCATCTCATCTATGTCAGCTCTGTCTTTGAAAAGCGAAGCAACATTGAGGGCAAGCTGTTTGACGTTCTCATCTCCGTTGCCAGTTGCAGCCAGCCATGACTCAAACATCTGCCACTTGATGCGCCACAGTGCCTCATACGTCAGCTGGTGACCTCTCACAGCTCGGTAGTAGGCCTTGCCGTCCAGCATTGTCTCAGTGGTGTTAGCCGCGTACACACCTGCCTCTGTCCATAAGTCATCAAGTTCCACACTTTCCATGTGTTGACCAATGGCTTTCAGAAAGTTGAAGCAGATATGGAGGCCTCCCATGAGCAAGACCACGTTGGCAAATTTCGGGTTTGCCCAGACTAGTTCCTTACCACTGCTGTACAGAGGCTGATCAGCAGTGATGATGGTGTACTTCTGGATGACATACTCAGAAATGGCCATGAAGCGATTGATGACGGTGGTCATGGTGTCATTGTCATTTGCTGGTGCCTGCAGGATTGGCAACATCCCGGCGGTCGTTACTGGTGGATCCGCAGTGCTGACAGATTGATTGAATGCTCCCCAGCTTGGAACGGATATCGCTTCATCATGGATGCTTGACACCACCCAGGCCAAGTCCTTGGCACGTGCCCGGTCCCTCAGGTTCATGTGACAAGTCGTCTATGTCAGTGTCGTAGCCAGGAGGAGATGGCCTCTTGCCAGATGGGAGAGTAGCCTGGTCCAGCCTTTGGAACTCCTGTAGGTCATCAGGTTTGATAGATTTCGATCTCTTGTGCTTGCCACCCTTTTGGCCATGACTCTGCTGTGGAGGGGGGCCTCTCTGCCATACCATCAGTTGAGTGCTGTGGAAGGTGTTCTTCCCGTCTAAGGTTGACTCCAAGACATCTATGTTGTCACAAGAGCAGTGAATCATTCTCTCTTTGACGATGGTGTCAGGGATGTAGACACATCCATTCTCAGCATACCTCTCCAGGATGTTCTGAGCGATGGTGGTGTCTATCCTTCTTACAGTGTCGATACCAATAGTGTGATTTGCCGCGTGGAACAGATCTAGGAGTGCTTCTGAGCGGGTGGCTTGGTGCAGAGTAAGACCCAAGCCCACATGCTTTGGTGTCAACTTTCGTCGGTTGGAGACTGCATAGACTATGTCCTGGGCAATGCTACACACACTCTGCTTCACTTTCTGGTCCTCTTCACTTCCCTCATCCACAGCATCCATTCCCCAAAGAGCAATCGTAGAAACAGGTACAGACTGTCGGGTATGACGCGATCAACATGTTCCTGATCAAGACCTTGCCATGTCTCGGAGTGTCCAGGAGTTTCAAGAAGATCTTGTCGAACCTTCAGAGCCACGTGTACCATATCTTGGAATATGCTGCTAGTGGCACACATGCGGACATCAGCATCTTCATCTTCAGTAGACTCTGACTCAGAGGTGACAGGACCTTGTTCACAAGACTTAGCCAGTGCTTTGGAGATGATGAAATCTGAGCTCTCTCCAGGGTAAATCAGCAGCGGGCCCCTTGACAATGGGCGTACATAGCTGGCGTTTGATCCAAGCAGCCTTTGAACATCTTCGTAGAACGTTGTTCTCCTGGAGTATTTCACGGTGATGCCGGTGTCATTACACATACTCTCGTATCTGTCCCAGACGTCTCCCATGTCGTATACGTGACCACGAGACAGGCCTACTGTCAAGTCTTTGCACAGCTTCGTCATGCACTCATTTTCAGGCCCTTGCTGCTCCTCTGACACCGCTTGTTTTCTAGTACGTCTCTCAAATGTCACCAAACATGCCAGATGATAGCAGCCTTCAACTGCAATCACATCACTCACCGCTGACAACGGTATGCTCATGACAGGGTCGTGTTTGGCACGCTGGATCAAGTCATCTGACTTCTCCATTGTCTCCACCCTGTGCAGTTTCTTTGTGGTCTTCTTTTGGCAAAACATGCAGAGGGTCCAGTCAATCACTGGTGTTGAACGTCTACGCTTTGGGGGAAAAGCCTGAGAGCCTGCACTTTTTGTGGTCGCCGATGCACCCATGGTCTGCTGCTGACTTCGCAGCCTTTTGAGTTTGCCTTCAGAGGTGAATAAAGAGTAGCATGATTTATGCCACTTGAGTTCCAATGCATTGAAATCATCCTTGGAATGACTTTCCAGTCTTTGTAAAACATCAAGATAGTAGGTATCTCCCAGGTTCTTTCTCTCATCGCCCACAGTCATAGTTCTTGCTTTTCCTTCTGCTGATGCTGTGCGCAGGTCACCAGCGCTGCTTTGGCAGAAGAAGCAACAATCCTCACTGACATCCTGACGTTTCCTCTTGCGCTTGATGACAGCTACAGGGTCCATTGCTGATGAGCTCCCTATCTGCAAAGACAAGTGGGAATGGCAGTATGTAGTAGCCACAGATATATTGAAACAATTCGAAACATAGCTATCCTTTAGCAGTATTATTATTATTATTTTACCAGCTGGCACTGTCTGCACTCTTTTAATTGCATATACCAAACCAATGTCGGGCCAGCCAGTGCATTGAAAATATTCAACATGTGAAAGTATGCTATTACTTGTACTGTGGTAGTAGTAGGCACATGCGCACCTCACCCAGCGTGCTAAATGTAGTTTTAATGGAAATAAAGACATCCAGAGTCATAGTTACATTCAATTATTATCCATAAAATCACAAAAATATGCTTTATGTGCTAATGATACACCTTTAAACACATTGTTACATAGAGCCACCACTGAAATGCAAAAATTCGGAATTTTTCAGAATTTGACTTTTGTAACCTTGTATGGGACCTTCAAACCCAAACTTCAGAGTGGCATCCACCCACATCTTGTTTGGCATCCTCAATACTACTTATCTAAGGTGGGTGCCTGCTATTAACAAAAAACGCCGTTAAGTTTTTTCTAGAGGACTTTTCAATTTTTGGCCGGCCCACTACACTGTATATTTACATTGAAAAGCATAGTTCCTATGTTTCCTGACTTTTGGCCACCCCGTATATATATATATATATATATATATATATATATATATATAAGCAAAAAACCACAAGGAAAAGGAAACACGAAATCTGAGCGCTTTCGTGATATATTCACATCTTCAGGGACAAGAAAGAAATAGACAGAGTTTACCAAGTAAATGAGTTAAATACACAAGCGAAAAAATTCCCCAATAGGCAACTGATTTTAAAAAACAACCATAAAACAATCTAAAGATTTTTTCCCCAATAGATAACTTAATCTAAAGGCTACTAAATTATTGAATACATAAAAATTATATAAAGGAAATTAGACAATTAACATGTACACAAAAAATTATAACAGTTATTAGAAATAGTATTTAATTAAAACAGGCAATTAAGTGGCAAGAATCTAAGGAAACAAAAGACATGGTGCAATCATCGATACGTGCTCCTTCCAGAATATTCCGTTACCTATTGGGGAAGCGAAGAATTCCCCAATAGGCAACTCAATCTAAAAACAATCTAAAAAATTTTCCCAATAGATAACCTGTTCAAAAGTATACTAAACTATCGAGTACATAAAGACTATATAAAAGAAATATTACAATTAAAATGTACACATAAAATTTTTAACAATTATTAAAATAATATTTATTTAATTAAAGCAAGCAATTAAGTGGCAAGAATGCGGTCAAAATAATACACCACTTTTCTAACAATGTACGAGTCTAATTTATAAAGCCCAGGGCTAATATTAAGAACAAAATCCGCATTATTCTTTTATTCCTTTTCCCTGTGGTTCTTTGCTTATTAAAAAGATCACGTGTTGTTCTGTGATTTTATTGCATATATATATATATATATATATTATATATATATATATATATATATATATAGGGTGGCCAAAAGTCAGGAAACATAGGAGCTATGCTTTTCACTGCAAATATATATGTATAATTGCATTGAAAATGCATAGTGTGTGTGTGTGTGTGTGTGTTACCAACGGAATCGTAACGATCTTGAGGATACACAAAGAACTTGTCGCGACACGAACCTGCATATCCCGACATTTGTGGTGTCGCTGTGAATTATTTTTATAAGTGTTATATTTTATAAAACAGGGGATATAATTAAGGTTAGACTAGGTTAAGTTCGGTTAGGAAAGGTTAAATTAGGTTTGGTTATGGTTGTTAGGTTTTTAAAATTGGGTGAGTGTCGCGATACAGAATTGAACATGTGAGAAAGTGTGAAAATGTCGGGGTTCTGTAGGAATGCCAAACATGTGTGTATATGTGTTTGTGTACGAGAGAGAGAGAGAGAGAGAGAGAGAGTCATATAAAATTTTAATTCCGGCTTCAATTTTCAAATTCAGATCCTTCTTTTCTTAAATCAAAAGTGAAGTCTGAATTTCTGAAAATCAAGGAATAAATGAAATTTTCATCAATTTGGGAGACGTCACTGCTTTAAAACAAATAATAATAATAATAATAATATTATTATTCTTCTTCTTCTTCTTCTTATTATTATTATTATTATTATTACTACTACTACTACTACTACTAATAATAATAATAATAATAATAGTAAACAAAAGTTAAAAATTTCCAACAGTCGTGTTTGATTATTTTGCACAATTTTAAATAAAATGATCCCTTGTATATTTCGTAGAAAATAAATAATGGTTAGAGGGGGTGGAAATTAGGATAAATTATGAAATTAAAAATGCATAATGAAATTAATTTCTTCTGAAAAGTCGGGGTCAAAAAAGATTCGTCTACGCACTACCTTCCTGGACGATAGAAATCTTGACATTTTGGATTTGAATTTTGAAATTTAGTTTTTCGTGTAAATTAATGCCAAGTACTTTAACTTGATTCACCCTCAAAAGAGTAGTAGTATTCCCAGTTTTTATCTGATGTCATATAAGATAACTTTGCCAAGTTCAGTAAAAGTTTATTAGCACACAGCTATCTATAAACACGCTATAATTGCTTGTTCGTTCCATTTATCAGGCGTAAATTATGATGGGAAGAAGTACGTGTGGTATCATTTGCGTATTGCACGCAGTTTAATGTGATTGAGATGAAAATCGTTGATACGAATCGGAAATAGTAATGACCCAAGAGTAGATCCACTAATTAGCGTCGCCTTGTCGAAAAATTATCTTTTAATCTGATGTTTTGATGACGATTTATCAGATACGATTTGAACCAATCGAGGATATTTCCTCTTATTCAGTATATGTGAAATTCATTCAGTAAGATTTCGTGCGAAGGTGTATGAAATGGCTTTGACAAGTCGAACAAGGCTAAGGCAGTGTGTTTTTTGCTGTTTAGGTTCTGAGAGAGTTTCTAGTATCATGTTTATGGCATCTTCCGTTGTATGCCCACCCCTAAACTCAAATTGTGTTTTAGTTAAAATATCGTATTTGGTTAAGAATTTAGTAAGTATACGATTTTTTCAAATACATTTACTTAAAGTTGGCAGTACAGAAATGTGACGATAATTGGATTGCGTGTTTGGGTTACCTGACTTAAATACAGTTTAGGTTGTCAGGGAATATACATAATGTTACTGAGTCATTTAATATTTTATTAGTTTACTGAGTGGGATTGCAATTTCATCCGATGCTTATTTGTACATTTTTAATGGGATCGTATTTACAGTATGTCAGAATCTTTATTTTTCAGATTTCTTATTGCTAATGAGATGTCGTTCGATAGGATTGGATGAAAGAAGAATGAGTTTGGAGTGGACTGTGGCATGTATTGTCGATAGTGAGGTCAGTATTTTGAACTGAGGCTGTAGTATTGAAACTGATATTTGGAAAGAAGTTGCTTAATAAATTAGCTATGTCTCTGGGATCACTGAAAGAATTTTCGCCTTGTGTGAAGGAGGACGAGTGATTTGTTTTCACCCTTTTGTGTTAATTAAATCCTTCAGTGCGTTCCACAGCCTTCTGGGATTGGATTTTTGTTCATAAATTTTTTAACAATAGTGATCTGCTTTCGCTCTTTTAATGACTCCATTAAGTCTTTTACGGTAATTTTTGTATGTCTGTTCGGTAATAATATCAGTTTTACATAATTTCAAGAAGTATGTTTGCATTCAATATTCACAATGAGTGTTTGAGTGATCCATTGGGCCTTGTATTCAGTTTTAGATATTACTTTTGATTTAAGAGAAAGGTTTGTGCTGAATACGAGTATATCCATCAGTGTGTTTGAGAATGCTTGAAATTTTGTCCTGTTGTCATGGTTATTTTAGGTTATTCCAATCCAGTCAAAAGCTGCTATTCCTCTCAGACACTTTAATTTGTTATTATAGTTGTAAGATCTGCTTAGTCAACTTTTATATTTTCCTGTGCAGAAATGGGTGATTAGCATGGTGTACGTAGGCAAGTGATCTGTGATATTTAATATAATTATACCTGAGATGCAGTCAAGCGGGGACCCAGATTTGATCAATCAGAGTAGAATTTCTAATGTAGTTGTGAAGTCTAGTTGGCTTCGTAATAACTAATTTAAAACCACTCGTAACGATGATGCTGTAGAAGAATCTCGCGTTATTATTTGAATGTCCTTTTATGAGATTAGTATTCAAGTTCCTTTTGCAGTTACGCAATTGTCACCGATATGACAAGAGGTTAGAACTCTGTCGACACTCGTAATAAAAATTGGTACGTTAGCAGTTGGTGGTCGGTAGATGCCTAAAATTGAATGTTGGAGGTTATGAATAGACATTTCAATTGTGAGTGTTTCTACGGTATTGTTTATGTTTGTTACCTCTTCGTTACATTTACTCTCGCAGTTTGGGTCTACAAATATACTTACACCTCCGCCCTTATTGTTAATCATATATATATGGTAGCTTGTGTACCATGGGATGTTAGAAAATATCTTATTATTATCATTCAACCAAATTTCAGTTAATACAGGGTGTCCCAGAATTAACTATCTATTTCAATGAAATCGGACAAATTTTTTAAAAACACCACTTTTATTATGTTTATCATGTTTAATATGTGTTAAAAATGTATAAATTTCTAAATTTTTTTCATAATTTTATTTTCATAATTTTTTCATTATCTGGTCCAATGAAAGACCGTCTGAAGTCATAGAATGGCAAAGAGACTCTCCAAAAGTTAACGTGTGGCTTGGAATGACCAAATCCAAAATTTATGGCCCATTCTTCTTTGCGGAAGCAACTGTAACAGGTACCGTCTACCTTGGTATGCTTCAGCAGTTTCTCGAACCACAGCTTCTTGATGATGGCATTCTTGATAATGTTGTGTTTCAACAAGATGGAGCACCATAAATTTTGGATTTGTTCATTCCATGCCACACGTTAACTTTTGGAGAGTCTCTTTGCCATTCTATGACTTCAGACGGTCTTTCATTGGACCAGATAATGAAAAAATTATGAAAATAAAATTATGAAAAAAATTTAGAAATTTATACATTTTTAACGCATATTAAACATGATAAACATAAATAAAAGTGTGTTTTTAAAAAATTTGTCCGATTTCATTGAAATAGATAGTTAATTCTGGGACACCCTGTATAATACACGTGAATTTACGTTGTAACAATTTCAGCTGTTAATTCGTCAAAGTCGTTTGGGAGACTGGAAAACCCACAACTCTCTCTCTCTCTCTCTCTCTCTCTCTCTCTCTCTCCATATATATATATATATATATATATATATATATCCCCGCAAGGGGGTTCTAAGCTCGTGCTCTTGAGTGCTCTTTGTGCTCGTTTGTACGTGCTTGTTCCTGGAGGTTTCACGTGCGCCCTCCCGGCCCTAGCACCCAAGGATGATGGGGCTCGACCCTGCAGTCCTTGTCATCCTTGGTCTTTTTCCACTTCGACTGTCCCCTCCACCCTTTCTTTTTCCTCTGTCTTTCCTCTCACTTTTTCTTTGTTTTTCCGCTGAGATATGCCCTTTAAATAGAGGCGAATCGGTTCTTCCTGAACTTAAAAAAAAAAAAAAAAAAAAAAAAAATATATATATATATATATATATATATATATATATTATATATATATTATATATATATAAACTAAAACAAGGCTTGCCAACAAAAAAATTTAGCATCGTATGGTCATGATTTTACAAAAGGTCATATCAAGTGTGTTTTAAAATGGGACAGATGTGGAAAAAGATCTCTTTCGCATACAGCTGGCATTGAAACTCCTCACTGGCTTAAGTAAATTGTCGTTTAAGTTTTTAATGATAATAATAATAATAATAATCATAATAATAATAATAATATTTGCCATTAGAAAGAAGGTTAAACGATCGCAAAGGTCATATGACGAAGAGGACCTACGGCTTCACGTGGGATCCGAACCATCTAAGGATCCATACGTCATCAGAACGGAGAAGACGGTCACCCATCCAACTACTAAAAATACCTAGTGTCGCTTAACCTCGCTGATCGAACGAGAAATGCTGTTGCGATGCGTTTCAAAGTTTACTGTGGTCTTATCTCTTATAATTTAAGTTTGTGATTATACCAAAGTTAACATTTAAAGTATATATATACGTATATTAGTTATTATAGCTACTTCATGTACATTCAAAACCCCATACATAATCTATTGTAAAAGAGAGTGCAACCAGTGTGCAGCAATAATTGGATATTAATGGTTTTGTTGCACGCATGCGCCTTTCAATCATTTTAACCCATTAAAGGATTTTTTTAACAAAAGAATTTTGTTGAAAAGAATTGACGATTGTGGAGAAGACGGTTTCTTTGAATGCTCATGTTTTTCATCTATCTCTGATCCATCTCCTCAAAGAATAGTTTAAATTCACCCACTTGAAATGTCTGCGATATATTTGCCTTACAAAACCCCCATTTTCTCCAATAGCTGTAAATTGATAATATATATATATATATATATATAATATATATATAATATATATATATAATATATATATGTGGTTGTTTGCTTATATATATATATATATTTTTTTTTATATATATAATGTAGAAGAAAATAGATGGACGAAATGAATGAGATATTTTTATATTAATAATTTTTACCTAAAAAAAAAAAAATCATATACGAGCAAAAGATGAAGAAAATTGTTAAAATTGTCGCCATTCCAGACACTTTTATCTTGTAAAAGGAGAGATTATATATATATATATTCACGAAGTTTCTCTTGAAATTGAACGGCAGGTGTTGGATTTAACGGAGAAAAATGCTTTCTGAAACTTTCCTTCGAGCTACATGCACCTGACTCATCCAGATCATGCAACACATACCGTATATGCTTTGTTATCCTTTCTTTACTACAGGGTGTCCCGTAAGTCTGGACCCATAGGGAAAAATAATGAAATTACAAAATAGTCCAAAAATTTATTACATAATCTGTTCAAAGTGTCCGCCGTTGTGTCGCACACATAGTTGAAGACGCAATCTCCACTGCGACAGCACTTTCTGAATCACAGTCGCAGAAATTTCTTGACACGCCTCCACAATGCGTGCTTTAAGGTGGAAAATGTTCTGAAGTTTGACCTCGTACACTTTGGCTTTCAAGTGGCCCCACAAATAAAAATCATAATAAAAAATAATAAAAAAATAATAATAATAAAATAATATAATAGATATAGAGTGTAACATATTTGTGGATAGTAGTCTATTATGACTTGATCCTCTGGATCGAGAGATTCTATCTTTAGTTTTAAATCGATAATTAATTATTTTTAAATTGATAATGTATATGGTTGTAAATTTTGACTTGGTCCGCAATCGATATGGACCGTGACTTGATGGATACCGTAATGAAATTGACTGGATTCTTTGGATCTGATATATTTGCATGTCCGTTATAAATAGATATAGAATGTAACATATTTGTGGATAGTAGTCTATTATGACTTGCTCCTCTGGACCGAGAGATTCTATCTTTAGTTTTAAACCGATAATTAATTATTTTTAAATTGATAATTATTTAGTTTCGTAAAAATTGGTCGTTGCCAATTTACCGGCAGTTTTTAAATAAGTTTCTTATGTTCTTGTGGTTCGGAACCCACGTAAAATTGTAGGTCCCCTCCGCCACCACGGAGGACATACACAATACACGATTACGAACACAGTTAGGTAGACCAGCCATGAGTGGATCCTAGGGTCTTTGTTGGTCTGAAACATTATAACATTATAACATTATAACATAATAAAAAAATATATTATAAATCCCTATGGGTCCAGACTTACGGGACACCCTGTACATTAATCTCTCTCTCTCTCTCAGTATCGGATGGAAAGAATATTAAGCCTGTTACGGTGAAAAAAAGTCTCATTAGAGTAAACAAAGGTAATGATGTTTCGTTCCATTTTCAGTTTGAAGGTTCCGTAATACTTTGTTCCCTCTTTTGTATCTAATAAATTTTGATTTGGGATTAAAGGGAGGAAGATGAGCGAGTTAGTTGCCTCGCGTTAGTTACAAGAAGCGATAGCTTTCTCTTCTCTCCGTTTTGTTAGAGAAGCGTTATTCGTGATAGGCTCTGCGGCTGCACTTAATCTGTTTTGTGGAAATAATGGTACTAAAAGCTTCTAAATTACTCATGTAATATCATAGAATTTTGACGTAACAGTGGCTTAACAGTGATCTCATTTCTGAGCGTTGTTACATAAGGACATCTGCTCCTTGTATTTTACTTTTATCATTTCACGAATTGTTTTTGTTTGAATGTTCTCTCATCAGTACTCACAAAAAAATATATATATATATATATATATATATATATATATATATATATATATATATATATATACTGTATATATATATATATCGGTTTGTCTTCGTTGCCTGAATAGTGTTTTGATTTTCCTCTCGAGCTTGTTACGTTTTCTTTCCTGTCTCTCTGGAATATGTTTCAGTATTATAGGTTTGGTTTCAGTCTCTATTATACAATATACATAGTATCTCTTGTGGAGTCTTCTCGTGAAGTAGCAATTCCCAATTTACCTCCTTTAAATCTTTTTTTACGTTTTCCCAATTTACCTCCTTTGAATTTATGTTTAAGCCTTCAAATATTCCAGCTGCCTCTCTAGGATGCGTTTTCGGACCTCTGGGTGCTAACTTTAATTGTATATCGATGAGGTTATGGTCGGAGAACTTTGTGTGCGTTACTTTTTTATTTATTATCTCGTTGTTATTTGTCCATATTAAATCCAAAACGTTCTCCTTTCTCGTGGCTTCACAGATTTCCTGGGTAAGGGCGTAATGTTCCATAATATCTAATAATATTGTTGTTGGGTTCTATCATCTTTAGTAATGTTGCCATGAAACTTCTCGATGATATATATATATATATATATATATATATATATATATATATATATTAAGGACATTTCACGTAATGCCTAAAATCGTGAGGCATTTACGGTAATTCGATTAAGCGATTAACGACTTTGTGAAAGATTGGTTAGATTGATTAGGTTGGTTAGGTTAGGTTAGTAATCCGTATTACCTATGTATTATTATCTACGTATTATGCGAAATGCCTGAAATTTTTAGGCATTACGTGAAATGACTGGTTTCAAACATTGACTATACATATGGTGTTGTAGTGTAGTGGTTAGCGTCGCTGACTATGAATACATTGGCCCCGGGATCGAGACCCGGTGATGGCCGGCGGCGCGCAGCAAAACTCAGCCGTTCATCCTTCCACACAAAGAAATTGGTTGGTAGATAAATGGGTACCCTAGGTAGCCTAGTGGTTAAGATGCTGGGCCGCTGGTGGGGCGTGGTTCGGATTCCACGTTAAACTGTATGTCTAAGGTACAGTGACAAGCTTGACCTTCGTCAGAATGAACAATTCGGGCTGAAGCAAAACCAAGGTTAACCAAGTTTATATATATATCTTTCGTTTCAACTTTTCAAATGTTCCGTGCGATGATTCTTCATTTCACGAAGGTCAAGCTTGTCGCCCTTCCTTTCGAGTTGGCCTGGTGAAGTAGAGAGTTGGTTTCTTGTACTCTCCACCTCACATAGCCAGGTACGCCAGGCTCATCTGGGATTGTTGTTTGGGGGTTATATGGTTCAGAGTAAGATTAAGGGCTCGTTTCTACATTATTTTCCAAGTGTAAATAATGGTGCACCTCTCTCTTCTTCTTTCCAGTGAATATAGGTTTAATTCACGTAATCTTTCCCAGTAATTTAGTTCTTTGCACCCCTTGATCTTGGCTGTGAAGCTTCTCTGAATCCCTTCTAGCTGACTAATGTCTTCTTTTTTATATGGGGATGTTAGGACCGAGCAGTATTCCAACTTGGTATGATAAGTGTTTTCAATAGAGGAATTATTATATTCCTATCCCTTCGTTTAAAGGTTCTCAGTATCTGCCAAGTTATTCTCTTTGCTCTGTTTACTACTGTCTTATTTTGTATTTCAAATTTCGCATCATCAGTCACTACAACTCCTAAATCTTTTGCTTTAGGATTTCTCTGAATTTCCTGTTGATTTGGGGTATAGTATTCAATGGATTTTAAGTACTCCTTTTTACCGTACCTTAACAGTTGAAATTTCTCAGTGTTAAATTTCATATGGTTTTCTTCCGACCACTTGTAGATTCTGTTCATGTTTGTTTGTAGAGATCCTATATCCTCTGGGTTTCTTATTTTTCTACTGATCTTTGTGTCATCAGCGAAAGATGTTACTGTGCTATCCCTGGTAACGTCCTCATCTATGTCAGTTAGCATGATTATGAATAGTAATGGAGCTAATACTGTTCAGGTGTTACTGAGCTCACTCGGGAAATTATATATCCATTTCCCTACTTTTCCTGTTATTCTCATATATTTCAGTTTATGTTATAATTCCATGGTCACACTTGTCGAACGCCTTGGCAAAGTCTGCGTATATTACATCATAGTTTTCATTACTTTTAAGTGCATCAATAATGTTGTTGTAGTTTTCCATTATTTGTGATAGGCATGACCTGCCTGACTGGAATCCATGTTGGTTATCATTTAATTTTTCCCGAGTTTCCAAAAAGTTAGATTTTTTCTTTAACTATTCGTTCAAATATTTTAGTGAGATGAGATGTAAGCGACACTGGGCTATCGTTTTTGGCCTCGGCTCGATCTCCTCCTTTATAATTATATTGGAACTATATTTGCTCTCTTCAGGATGCCCGATATTTCTTCCGTGTCTAGTGATCGCCTCCATATCCAATGTAGGGGTTCAGCGATTGCATTCTTGCAGTTTTTGATCAGTGTGGCATTCCATTTGTCCGGTCCTGCCGCTGAGTATGCGTTTAGTTTCCCTATAGCTTGTATAATATCATCTGTTGTAAAGTCGAAGTCCATTATACTTTCCCTTTGTATTTCTTCTTCAAAGGACGCGTTTCTATCGCATATCATTTTGTCAGTTTTTGGGATACTGGAAGATGATTCGTACTGAGCTCTTAATATTTCAGATACTTCTGTTAGATTATTTTATCAGATAAAGCATTGTCTTCATTTTTCAAAGGCCCGATAGTGATTTTTCGACTTCCTTTTTGCAAAATTATAGAAGTACTTTGAGTTAACCTTTATCGCTTGTATAGCGTCGTCGTCTTTTTTTCCTGTATGCTTCTCAGTTAGATCCTGTATGACGCAGTCTATACTCTGCAATTTATCATTTAATATTTTTCGGATGGCTTTGCAGTTTCTTAATTTTGCAGTCACTCTTTTTCTCTTTCTGAACATTGACCTCTTTTGTCTCTCGAACCTGCTTCTCTTTCCTCTTTGTTGCATTTTTGGGACATGTCTTTCCACAATTTCCAGCGTCTTTTCCTCTAAGGTCATTAGCATATCTTCCGTTGTCTTGGCCTTGAAGATGGTTTTCCAATCTATTGCTTTCATGCTGGATGCAACACCTTCCCAGTTCATAGCTTTGGAGTGAAAATTAAAAATTTCTAATTTGTTTCTTTCTTTAGTGCGTGCTTTTTCCTTTCCTGTTGATTTTATATTGGTTGTTATTTCAATAATGTTGTAATCAGATATTATAGTTGGGATATTTCTGTTATCAATTAGGTACCACAGAGAAAAATATTTGGGGTTGGAGAATGTAGATCTTTTACCCAGTTTCTGACCTCTGTAATATAATCTGAGAATTTTGAAGTTGGCATGTTCAGGGGTCTGTACATTACAATTAATTAGTACCATGTTTATTTTTTTAACTTTTGCTGCTACACATTCTACGTAGCTGTTTGAAGTACATGTAGTCATTTTTGCCATATGTCTTTCGCGTGTGTAAATAACACATCCTCCTTCACGCCTTAATGTTCTGTCCGCTCGGAGTATGTCATAGTTGTCAATTTGTATTTCTTTTTTGTCACCACAAAACTCTGTTTTCACAGTTCGCCTGGCAGTCCTTTAGATGGTTTCCGTGAGGCATACAAAGTCTGCTCCGGTTTCTTGCATGAGTCCTTTCAGGTATGTGACTTTGTCCGGGGAATGGTTTGATTTAAGGCCCTGAATGTTGGCTAGAATTATTTATATTTTTTCGCTATCATTTTTACATTCATGTAGTTGCGATTCGTTTTCCAATGGTGGTACCTGTTTCGTTGCCTCGTGATCTTCCGCGAATTTTCCTCTCTTTATATTTTTCGATACCTGTTGTCCCGATATCGCATGAAATGTCTTTGTGTGTGCCTTCTGTACGGCTCTCGGATTCCTGTATTTGTTAGTTGACTTTGTATTTGCTGGATGGTATTTAGTAGTTGAATTGTGTTAGCTACATCTAAAAAATTGGTGGCCCTCTTTGATGCTGGTTTTTCCTGCTGACCTGTGGAGGGTGGTGGTAACGACATTTTTGTCCGTATTTGCACCTCCCATATCTTGCATAGGTGTTGCAGGCAGTAAGATGGCGGAACTTGCATTTCTTTTCAAATTTGCAATATCCATTTGTGTAATGGAAGTTACATAACGTGGGATGTACATAGATGCACTGCCCATCCCGATATCTACACTGACCTTTTGCATAGTATTTACACACGTTATTTTCTACGCTTCCGTTTCTTGTCGTCTGTTTGTTTTCTATGTTTTTAATTTTGGTTGTTTTTAATCATTATCGTTATTTTTATTATTATCATTATCATTATTTTTACTGTTATCATTGCCATTTCTTACGTTTCCGTTTATTTTCAATGTTTTTAGTTTTTCTCTTTTTATCATTAGTCTCGTTGGGCAGTTTTACCACATCGCAAATTTTACATATCTCTTTTCTTTCTTTTATGTCTTCATTCCGTGTTATACTTTTATTTGTTCCTCTCTCATCCATCCGGTTTTCATTGGCACATTTCGGTACTCATGTTTTCACCATTATTTCCTCCTTTTCCGTAGCACTCGTATTCGCATTCTCCATTTCTTTAAATACCACAAAAGAATTAACAGGCTGCGTACATGCGTCACACAGAAATTTGATCCTCGCGATTTGTTTCGTGTTCGACACGAGGGATATTTTTCTCTCATCTCAATTCATACAGATAAAGTCGCAGTTTTTTACAGAAATCACACCTGATTGTCGCATTTTCAGTCGTTTCCAAATTACACAAATTGCAAATTAGGTGAGAATTTGAACCTATGGTCAGCTATTCATTAATTATCGTCATCGCTCAAAAAGAAACACACACAATTTTTTTCCTTTCTTTTTCCTTTCTTTCGCTGGGTGTCGGTCGCGAAGGTTTTATGACCTTTTTCCTGCCTTGTTTCAAACTTTTCTCGAATGCCAACCGTGTTACGATTTAAATATATACTTTAAACTGGTGATAATTTGTGTAAACTGTATTGCACTTTCTTAAATTTAATGAATTTCACTTTATAATTTATATGCACGATTGCACGGATTCACTGATACAGTGATACTTTATACACTTTCGGGTGTAAACAGAATAAACCGCCGAGAAGTTATTCTCTTCTTATTTGGATATTAATACAGAGAGAGAAACAAAGCGTCCATTCCTCACGAGGTACAAACAATATATATATATATATTTTTTTTGGTTCTTTTGCATTATCCTCCCAACACTAATTTTTTTATATAATGTTGGTTTGGTTTTGGTTATGGTACTTTATTTTCCTTCCATTATAAAAAAAATTAGTGTTGGTATTAGGTTAGGTTAGGTTAGGTTAGGTTACGGTTACGGTAAAAACAGCCCGCCACAGGCGTTAGCCGTTATAAAAAAAAATTAGTGTTGGGAGGATAATGCAAAAGTACCATATTTTTTTTTTATTTGGGGTTGTTTAACCTCCTTCGCAACATCTAAGGTCATATGACGGAGGGGACCTACAGCTTTACGTGGGATCCGAACCATGGGTCGCTACATAATCTGGGCGCGGAGGACGGTCTCCCATCCAACTACTACCCAGACCCAATGTCGCTTAACTTCGCTAATCTCCGGGAAGCGGTGTTACGACATTGGCCACGACGTAGCCCATATATAGGATCAAGTAAAGATAATCCCTCCCAGGTCACACTAGTAAAGCAAATCCCTCCCAAAAATGACCAAGTAAAGATAATCCCTCCCAGAAAGTAAAGTAAAGTGAAGCAGTCTGACATAAGGATAAAAATTAAGAGAATCTTTTTTTAAAAAATGATTTATTTGAAAACAAAATTTATTAAAATTCATTTATTACAATGGATCAAGTAAAGATAAGCACCCCCAACCTTTTTTAGTTACTTTATAAGGCTAACTAACGAAAATATCACGACTTAACCTAACCAATCGTTAGGTCAACTGTACGCCCTTGACGATTGGTTAGGTTAGGTCGTGATATTTTCGTTAGTTAGCCTTATAAAGCTAACTAAAAAAGGTTGGGGGTGCTTAACTTTACTTGATCGAAAGACTTTAATTAAAGCGGTATTGCGGTATTGCGGTAAAGCGGTATTACCAACTTTACCAAGTAAAGATGATCCCTCCCAAAAAATGATCAAGTAAAGATAGTCCCTCCTTTTTCTGTTGGGAGGGATTATCTTTACTTGATCCCATATGGATATATATATATGGGCCACGACGTAGCCCATATATATATATATATATATAACATTCATGCTGTTATTTTTTCTGAGATTCTTATCTGCTTTTCATGGTTATTTTGTGTAATCTACAGGGTGACCACAAAATCTGAAATCGATAGGAAATATACACAGAGAAAAATATTTTGTTGACTGAAACAAAAATGTTTCAACAAAATCTTTATTTTATTTTTAGACACCCGAATTTTTGTTTCGTGTTACAAAATTAATTTTATCGACAATAATTTGGTGCAGTAAACAAATATTTAGTTGATCGAATAAATTCTGCTTTATAGTTGCGTTTAAAAACTTTATAGTCCAATAAAAAAAAAAAATTGCACTTTTTTTGAAAACTAAACCAACTAATAATAACCCTTTGTGGATTATCTTACACACACACATATATATATATATATAATATATATATATATATATATATATATATATATATATATATATATATATAAAGGGTGATCCAGAGAAATGGGACCCAAAAGAAACCCCTGTAACTCTTAAAGTATAAGTCCTTTTATAAAATCATACGCATCATTCGAAAGAGGATAGTTACAAGTTTGTACAGGATTGTATAGGTTTTGACAATACAAGACAAGATAAGATACAAAACAAAATAAAAGTGTTAGTTAAAACTAACCCTTCAAGATGACTGCATGGACTGTGGAACAGCTGCGTTTCATAACTGAGCAATATTATGAGCATGGAAGAAGTGTAGTTTCAGCTCAAAGATCTTTCAAGACAAATTTTCAGATGTCAAAATCACCTTCTAAGAGCTGAAACTACACTTCTTCCATGCTCATAATATTGCTCAGTTATGAAACGCAGCTGTTCCACAGTCCATGCAGTCATCTTGAAGGGTTAGTTTTAACTAACACTTTTATTTTGTTTTGTATCTTATCTTGTCTTGTATTGTCAAAACCTATACAATCCTGTACAAACTTGTAACTATCCTCTTTCGAATGATGCGTATGATTTTATAAAAGGACTTATACTTTAAGAGTTACAGGGGTTTCTTTTGGGTCCCATTTCTCTGGATCACCCTTTATATATATGGCTGCAAGGGTTGTTGTTGTTGTTGTGAAATTTATTATTGTTTGTATAGTATCCACAATAAAATTCTACAGTGAAAAAATGAAGCAAAATAAAAATATAATGCTTTTTGGTAACTCATTGAAACAATTATTATGTTCGAATTATTTTGTTTTATTTGAACCAAACAAAAGGTGGTCAAAAAATATGATTTTTTTTTTTTTTATTCTAACAAACTGAAGGCAACAAAATACATTTTTGGTAACTCGAAATTATTTTAACCATTACTTTATTTGATTCAAACAAAAAAAACGGTCAACTAAACCCGTTTTGTTGTTTTTAATAGATTTTTTTTCCGTGTAGTTACTGTATATAGTTCAATCTATTCCTCATTGGTCCAAGACTTTGTGGCTACCCTGTATAAATTATCGCCACGGCATTTGTATCGATATTGCACTTTTAATTACCCCCAAAACAAAGAGTATATTTTTTTTTTATTTTTGTACCGCAAATTAAACCAAATATATTAACGACCATTTTCAACGTTTTCATTCCACAACTCGCGTTTAATAATTATTATTATGAATAAAAAGATTTCTTTTACAACTCAATAATTTTAAGGTTTAAATTAAATTTTGTGGGAAAGCTGTTGAAACTATTATAATAGTCAATTGCTCTTAATAAACTTGAAGTTCTTCTTCATTTAGAAAGCCGTGATTAAGACTGAGGTCTCTATAAATTGGATTACATCCTTTCAAAAGTAAATTAATCCTTGAGAGAGAGAGAGAGAGAGAGAGAGAGAGAGTTACAAGGACAAGAGGAAGCCTCAAAGACCTTCCGGTCCACTCTGGGAGGTTCCTGTTATTAAACAAGTTTATTTCTCTTTCAACTATCCTAGCAGTAGTAGAAAACTGGATAGAAAAGTAGAAGGCTCTCCCTCCACCCTCCGCTCCCTCCCTGCCAGAGACAGGTACGGAAAAAGGTTGAAGAAAATACCTTGACCCTGGAAAAGTAGCCAAGGAAATTTTACAGGAAAGTGGAGAATATATAAATAGCTCTATATTTAGCATGCTCACAGAGAGAGAGAGAGAGAGAGAGAGAGTTACAAGGAAAAGAAGTACCTCAAAAGGCCTTGGGGCCCATACCGAGGAGGTACCAATAGCAACGGGTGCCAGGGAAAATTTTGTGAAAGTTTATTTTTCTTTCAACTATCCTAGCAGTAGTAGAAAACTGGATAGAAAAGTAGAAGGCCCTCTCCCCACCCTCCGCTCCCTCCCTGCCAGTGGCAGGTACGGAAAAAGGTTGAAGAAAATACCTTGACCCTGGAAAAGTAGCCAAGGAAATTTTACAGGAAAGTGGAGAATATATAAATAGCTCTATATTTAGCTTGCTCACAGAGACACCGAGCAAGCGAACTCCTGCAGAGTTTTCTGAGGTTTTAATCTTAAACTATGAGTGTGTTCAGTACTTTGTCTAGCCTATTTTTAAACAGATTTACACTGACTGGAAACAACCTCTGAGGGAAGTTGGTTCCAGATAAACTATTTTATAGGAAAAGAAATTTCCGCAGACTGAGGTCCTAAATGTCTTTACACACTCAAATAGTGTGCAAGATTTCGTCTACCCTCTTCTTAAACTGATCCACAGAGGAACTGTTCACAACTTCCGAAGGTAACCTGTTCCATGTGTCACAGATCTTATACGTAACGTAATTCCCACACACACTAGTCCTAAACCGTTTCAAATCCAACTTCCAACCATTGTTGCGAGTTGGGTTATCATTTAAACTAAACATACTTCTAAAATTGACATCGTTGAACCCTCGTAAGAGCTTGAAAACCTCGATCAGTTGACCGCGCAGCCTCCGAGTTTCAAGCGAAAACAAGTTCAGGGCGCGTAACCGTCGATTGTAGCCCATATGCCTAACGGAATTATTATTATGAATAAAAAGATTTCTTACAACTCAATAATTTTAAGGTTTAAATTAAATTTTGTGGGAAAGCTGTTGAAACTATTATAATAGTCAATTGCTCTTAATAAACTTGAAGTTCTTCTTCATTTAGAAAGCCGTGATTAAGACTGAGGTCTCTATAAATTGGATTACATCCTTTCAAAAGTAAATTAAATTAATCCTTGAGAGAGAGAGAGAGAGAGAGAGAGAGAGAGAGAGAGAGAGAGAGAGAGAGAGAGAGAGAGAGAGAGAGAGAGAGTTGATATTTAACACAGAGAGTTGATATTTAACACAAAATGGATTTCCAATTGTAAATAACATTTATTAATTGAGTTTCGAACAGTGTCGTGAGAAAGAAGTGAAATGAAGTGAAATTTGAATGGAAAGGACATCCCATATTTATTTCATACAAATGTAAATATTTCGCCAAAAATAATCTTGCCCTTTTCAATAGTCGACGAACTTTTAATAAAGGTTTGATTTCCCATTCATTGGTTTTACTAAGATTGAAATTAGATGATTTTATCCGATTTTTGAATTGGCGTCTAAAAATCACCAGACATATTGAAGTCTTTGTGCCGTGATAATGCTGTCATCGTGAATTGAATGTTTCAGTAATAACGTCAGTACGATACTAATATGACTGTAATATAACATGACAAGTTTTAGACGAAAATTCTTTACGCTACGTTGCCGTCATTTGGTTTCGAGTGGGCTGCTTTTAGATAGCAGAGAGAGAGAGAGAGAGAGAGAGAGAGAGAGAGAGAGAGAGAGAGAGAGAGAGAGAGAGAGAATTTTATTTAATTTTCAATATATTGGTTTGTTAAACCGATTCTGAAGGAAATCGAAAATAATTACTAAAAATGCTCGTTTGCAATTACTCGGACCTCTCTATTATACAAAGCTGGGCACTTGCGGTTTTTTTTGCGGTACTGCGGTACTGCGGTACTACCGCACTACCAAACCGGTACCGCATAACGCAGTACCGCAAAGGATCGCTGAAAGTACAGGCTGTACTTTCAGCGATCCTTTGCGGTACTGCGTTATGCGGTACGGTTTGGTAGTGCGGTCTCTAATCGACACTCGGTATTTCGGATATCGCGATAATTCGGCTATTTTTCCGCGTGTCGAAATATCAGGCAAATTTCGGAAGATTTGGTGAAATTTGCCTGATATTTCGACACGCAGAAAAATAGCCGAATTATCGCGACATCCGAAATACCGAGTGTCGAATTAGCGAGGTTCGAGTGCTACTCACACAGATATTTTTTCACTTTTCAACCAAACTTCACAAGGAGTTCGATAACTGATACCGAACATGTCACTTTTTTATTCTGATGTTCGTTATAAATACAGAATTAAACGTAATATACATTAAAGTAAATGTACAGGGTGGTCCATAAGTCCAAATTGGTTATAATTAAAGCTAAAATACAAAAAAAAATCAAGCAAAATAAAACGTTTATAATAAGTTTAGAAATATTTATTGATTATTCAAAGAAGAAAATTTAACCATCTCGACAAATATCTTTTCTTAGTAATCGATTATGTGATGCCATATATAACCGATTGAGGCTTATGGTCCACCCTGTATATTATACGATATAAGCATCGTTCATAAAATTACTGACATGTACTATTTTCTAAAGAGGTAATATTAAACTTTACACTCTATCCAGGGCTACGTCGTAGCCAATGTCGTAACGCCGTTTCCCGTTGATCAGCGAAGTTAAGCGACATTGGAAAGCTATAGGTCCCCTCCGTCATATGACCTTAGATGTTGCGAAGGAGTTAAACAGTCTCAATCATTATTATTATTATTATTACACCCACCATTACTCTTGTGCAGATTTCCAGAGAGAGCAAACCTGGTTTAAGTTTTAGATATGCATACATCTTCAACGTTCACTCGCACCCAATACGCTGTTCCCTTCGCTTTCTCTCCCTCACGCAGGTCTACCCCGTCCCCCATCCTTCCACATCCTCAGTTCACCCTCCATTTTACATATTTATTTCACATATTTTTCAAAATGTTTTACATATTTATTTTACATATTTTTACATATTTAACTCCGCCGACCTGATTTTAAGATTCATGCGTATGTATGCTACGGAAAAATTTCTATATTTTAACGTATTTTCGAGTTACAGCCATGAATTATGTTCAATTTGGTTCGTAGTTTACGGTTAACCCATTAGTGCTGCCCATTCGTAGAATTTCCTACCGACAAAATTGTGTGAGTCATTGATATGAGATTGCGTCATATCAATGACTCATACCGAAGATCACGTGAATACGAGAAAAAGTGATGCAATAATGACAAACAATTTTCCATTCACGTACAAGCTTGAATCATAATACATAAAATGAAATATATGGGAATAACGGGAAAAGTAGGAAAATGGATATATAATTTCCTTAGTGAGCGGCGGCAAGTCGTTACAGTACAAGGAGCATCTTCGTCAGAATCAGAGGTCCTCGGCTCAGTACCACAAGGAACAGTATTAGCTCCACTACTATTCATAATCGTGCTAGCTGACATAGATGAGGACGTTACCAGAGACAGCACAGAAACATCCTTTGCCGATGACGCAAAGATCAGTAGAAAAATAAGAAACCCAGAAGATATAGGATCTCTACAAACAGACATGAACAGAATCTATGAGTGGACGGAAGACACAATATGAAGTTTAACACAGAAATTTCAGCTGTTACGGTACGGAAAAAGAGAGGACCTAAAATCCATGGAATATTATACCCCAAATGGACAGGAAATTCAGAGAAATTCTAAAGCAAAAGACTTAGAGGTTGTAATGACTGATTATGCGAAATTTGAAACACAAAATAAGATAGCAGTAAACTGAGCAAAGAGAGTAACTGGGCAGATACTGAGAACTTTAAACGAAGGGATAGGAATATAATGATTCCTCTACTGAAAACACTGATCATACCCAAATTGGAATACTGCTCGGTCCTAAGATGCCATATAAAAAAGAAGACATTAGACAACTAAAAGGGATTCAGAGAAGCTTCACAGCCAAGATCAAGGGGTGCAAAGAACTAAATTACTGGGAAAGGTTACGCGAATTGAACCTATATTCACTGGAAAGGAGGAGAGAGAGATACACCATTATTTACACTTGGAAAATAATGGCGAAACTTGTCCCTAATCTTACTCTGAACCCTGTAACTCTCCAAACAGCAGTGGAAACTAGAAAAGGAAGGCTGTGTCGTGTTCCCAAATTAAAGGCTAGACAGGGAACATCCTTAACCCTGAAAGAAAATAGTTTTGTAGTGAGAGAACTAAAACTGTTTAATCAGCTGCCCAAAGACCTCAGGAACACGAGTGGGGTTACAGTGGACATCTTCAAAAGAAGACTAGACGCCTGGCTCAGAACAATCCCCGATGAGCCTGGCGTACAATCAGTAATTTATTTGGATCACCTAAAGATCAGGGCCCCCAGCCTTCATTAGTTAGCCTTATAAGGCTAACTAACGAAAATATGACGACCTAACCTAACCAATCGTCAAGAGCGTACAGTTGACCTAACGATTGGTTCGATTAGGTCGTGATATTTTCGTTAGTTAGCCTTATAAGGCTAACTAAAGAAGGCTGGGGGCCCTGATCTTCAGGTGATCCATTTATTTTTAGAACTAATTAAGTTTTGATTAAAATATTATCCAAATTATCCGAAATAATTAGAAAATGAATATATGCAGTAAATTATAATTTATCCCTAACGTTCTCTGAAACCCGAATTACCCTTAATGTCTCCGTTGTCATAACAACTTTTCAACAAGAAAAAACATGTTTAGGAAAAAGATGTAAAAGACGGCATTTTTTTTTACTACTGTTATTACTACTATTTTTGCTCTGGAAGTAGAAAATCTCTTAAATATAAAAATTTATTCTCTCCTAAAAAATCGTGTATATATATATATAGTGGGTAAAAAAGTGGTAAAATTTTTTGACGCACCGTGTAATATATATGTCGGGCTAGTCGAGTGGATGATGGGAGAGCAGGTGTAGTGTCTAATGCTGATAAGGGAATTCACTGAAAGGCTTTGATTTTTACCTTTTTATTTGTTACTGGTGAAAGCGCGCATTCAATTATCATAAGCTACATTTAAAACAATGTCTATAGGCCTTACTTGGCCTTATAGTGCCCGAACCTTTCCATCGGGCTGTTCATTCGTCACCTAAACCGTTTTTCCGAGTCACAACTTGTATAACCTATCTTTTGGGGATGCCCGGAGAGGGTGAGGAAGGGGTAACCTTAGTAACCGTTCTTCCAGGAGTACAAAAAGGAAAAATGGGTACCTTGGGAAGGTTCTGAGCTTTATTTGATTTTATTTTAATGTGTATATATATATATATATATATATATATATAATACACACACACACTTTTTCAAAATGAAATATAAAACTGTAGAAAATTTCCTTGGAAGAAAGCGACAAAAGATGTTTTCCGATATAAAATATAAATTTCTCGCGCAGTAGGTGTACAGATAAACCTTAATTCCACATCACTCAGAAAATGGATCTTTGAGTGATCCCATCCTCGAAATGTTTTCGTAAACATTTTTAAAAGTTTCCCACTAAATACAGCAAACGTAATGTGAAAGAAAAAAGCTTATCCTTCAATCCCGCTTTTAAATAGAAGAAAGCCATATATTTATCCCTCATAGTAGGAACGACACACTTTCCTTTCAAATCTGTTCAATGCGTGAGTGGCCTTGGCTTTATACGTACAAACATACGTATCCGATGATGCTCGTAGATGCCAATGAATGTATGTTGTATTAATATATGGAGCTACTTTTTTTTTTAACTAAACATTGGAATCACTTATACAGGGTGATCGAAAAGTGTCTCCGCAGTAGTAATAAGATATTTACTTTATTGAAGTTAGATATTTTAATGAAAATTGTACGATATCATGAAATCTTTAACAAAATATTGGCGATGTCTAGGCTAGTCTAAGCTAAGTCTTGCTACGTTACTTACTCTAAACAGGTAACAATGATATGTCATTACTAGGGCGGTCAAAAGTCAATAAAGTCAAATTGTTTCCTATGGGGCACTTTTCGCTGAAACGACTGAAAATGCAATAAAAACACCTGTAGGGGGTATATTACCAAAGTTAATAGGTCAACCAAAAGTCAACTTTTACCTGTTAGGTCAAAAAATAGCAATGAGGTAAATAAAGTCAATTTTTTGGAATAAATAATTAAAATAACTAATGCCAAAGCAACTAATGTCAATCAAAATGAATTATAGTTTAATTGCTAGCTTAGTGACTAGGATGGAAGCATCTGATTGCACCATTAGAGAGGCATATGAAACCATTTCTTCTATCAACCTTGGCGAAGATATGTGTTCAGTCAAACAATACATTGAAACAAGACTCAAGACAAATGGTATTTGTGAAATAATTAACCTCAGTAGACCTGAAATCTCACCATCAGTTTATGGTCAGCTTTTGCAATGTCAACCAACAACTGCCGCTGTAGAGAGATCTTTCTCCATGCTTAATAAATTATTAAGTAAGGATCGCAATTTTTTGCCAGAAAATGTCGGCAAATACTTCATAATTTACCACAATCGGTCAACTGATGTAGAAGAGCAAGAATAAGTAATTAAAGTATCGTTTTTATTATTGAAAGTAAAGGCAACTTTATAAGTCAATTTTTTCAATTCGTAAGGTCAACTTTCTTAATTTTTTCGGTCAACTTTTGACTGCCCTTAATTTTTTCGGTCAACTTTTGACTGCCCTAGTCATTACTCATTACATTTATAAAATTCGTTGCTCTTCCAATACGTGCTCTACCGTAAAATTTACATTCCAATATGTGCTAACTAACGAAAATATCACGACCTAACCTAACCAATCGTCAAGGGCGTACAATTGACCTAACGATTGGTTAGGTTAGGTCGTGATATTTTCATTAGTTAGCACATATTGGAATGTACATTTTACGGTAGAGCACGTATTGGAAGAGCACCTAAAATTCTTATATCTTCTTATGTAAAATTTCAATAAAGTAAATATCTTATTACTACTGCGGAGAGACTTTTCGATCACCCTGTATTATTAGTGAAACGTGTGAACCTTCTGAGTCTTATAATTTAAAAAAAAAGTACTTCGTAAGACTAATTTAGCGTTAAATTAAGAATAACATTAATAATAATTAATTCATATAAATGAATATTTAAAATTTAATATTTATTTCATTTAACAATAATATGATTGTGGCTGTATAAGTGTATATACAGTAGTTAAATTTGTGTAAGACATTGATTACAAATATAGGTACTCACGTATTACCAAACTGTTTATTAAGTATTTTTGCTCTCGTCATTTTCGTTTAAACTAACGAAAATATCACAACTTAACCTAACCAATCAAGGGCGTACAGTTGACCTAACCGGGCATTCAATTAACCTAACCGGGCATTCAGTTGACCTAACCGGGCATTTTTCGTTTTATTTTGTTTTCGTTTTTTATTTTATTTTGTTTTTCGTACGAAAAGATCAGAAGATATTTAGGTGAAATAACCAATATTAACCTGTTAGGTCAACTGAATGCCCAGTTAGGTCAACTGAATGCCCGGTTAGGTCAACTGTACGCCCTTGATGATTGGTTAGGTTAAGTTGTGATATTTTCGTTAGTTTAAACGAAAATGACGAGAGCAAAAATACATAATAAACAGTTTGGTAGTCCCGATAATACGTAAGTACCCAAATATATATATATATATATATATATATATAAACTGCAAACACGCAGTATAATTAACGTAAAGAACGACGCTTGTATAGGAGAATATTCCGCGCAAGATGAGAGCGAGAGAACGAAACAAGTGAAAAAATGAGGTAACCACCCGAGAATCGAACCCGGGATCTTCCGATTGCCGGTCAGATATGATAACCATTACACCACGGGCCTCACTCAATCAAATGCCGTAATTCCTCTACATACGCGCAGAAACCAATGCCCCAAGGGGGCACCTCCCGCATGCCGTACATTATATACATTTAAACTGAAAACACGCAGTATAATTTACGTAAAGAACGACGCTTGTATAGGAGAATATCCCGCGCAAGATGAGAGCGAGAGAACGAAACAAATGAAAAAATGTGGTTACCTCATTTTTTCATTTGTTTCGTTCTCTCGCTCTCATCTTGCGCGGAATATTCTCCTATACAAGCGTCGTTCTTTACGTTAATATATATATATAATATTATATATATATATTATATATATATATATATATATATATATAAATAATAATAATAATATATATATATATAATAATAATAATAATAATAATAATAATATGATGATGATGATGATGAGGAACAAGAAGACCAAGACGATTCGGTAATTTTTCTGTCAAGTTCAATAGCGTCAGATCATAAAATATAAAACTGATTAGAGTTTATTGGGTGATCAGCTAATTCGCTGTGATTGCCAACAGCAGAATATACACCTTACTGTAGTAACCTTGGTTTTGCTTCCACCTGAGTTGTTCATTCCGAAAAAGGTCAAGCTTATTATCCCATCTTGGACCGACAGCTTAACGTAGAATCCGAACCACGATCTACCACGGGTGGTCAGAAATTACAAAGTGCTCACCTGGGCTCGATCTCGTGACCTCCCGATCAACAGCCCAGCGTCCTTACCACTAAGCTACCCAGGGTACTCATTTATCTACCAACCAATTTTTGGTACTTGTAGGTTATCTCCCCCCACCAATTTTGACAGAATATTTTCGTTAAAACTAACGAAAATATCACGACTTAACCTAACCAATTATCAAGGGCGTACAGTTGATCTATTACACTGGTATGCATCAATTTTGCTGTCATTTTTTGTAAGTGATTCTTATAGAGGTTTTCCTGCTGATTTCGAATCTGCAATCCGTTTTTCTCAATCAGCTCAGGTTATCCGGCTATGGCCTCATAAGTAAAATAGAATTTTTCGTGATTTTGTCAAAGCGGAATTGGAACAGTAACATCTATCATCACTTGTTTCACTTGTATAATATCTTTTTTTACTTTTCAGGCATATAGATAAATATTTCATAATGAATAGAGCGTGTAAAAATGATCCAATAGATTCTGCTACATATGTGGGACGGTTAACATGCCAAATAACCAGTCCCAAATCACTAAATTTGTGAAGACAATGTATAGAGCATACTTTGGAATTAAGCTAGGGGACCAGGACAAAAATTTCGCCCCTCATATGTGCTGCAAGACGTGCATTGAAAATTTGAGAAGATGGAGCAAAGGCAGAGCGAAATCTTTGCCTTTTGGAATTCCCATGATTTGGAGAGAAGGAAAGGATCACGTGACAGATTGCTATTTCTGCATGACAAACCTCCAAGGTGGGCTTATAAATATATTTTTCTTAAATATTTTGAAATCATCGTATGAAACTTGACATAATATTCACCATAATGTAATATTCCCATATATAGCATAATATTCACCATAATGGTAATCATACATTTACATATACATATTGTTATAGAAAATACATTTACACATACATATTGTTATACAAGTTACATTTACATATACAATGATTGTATATTTTCTTTCTTTTTCATTCATATTGTCCCCGAAGGGACAATATGAATGAAAAGAAAGAAATATACAGACTCCATCGACCTATTTCATATCTTACAGACCGCAGCCTTCCCTCACGAGCCGCCACTGTCTGAATGCTTCTTCTATTTCATATGCAAGTTTTATATCCATGTTTCTGTGTTTCTATTTTCAGGAGTTAACAAGAAGAATAAACACATTGTTGTATACCCTGACATTCCTTCTGCTATGAGACCTGTACCCCATGTCCTGGAATTCCAATACCCAACCCACCTCAAACCCTGGACTTCGATGATTCTGATGATGAATCAATGACCAATGCCAATGACCAGTCCCAGTCGTATATACCTCAAAATACCGCTTCAAATGAGCCGAGGCCTCTCAACCAGGCCAAACTTAATGATCTTACCAGGGGTTTAGGACTTTCCAAATTAGCTGCCGAGATCTTGGGCTCACGACTTCGAGAGGACAACTTGCTGGCTCCGGGAACAACATTCTCCTGGTATAGGAAACGAGAGGAAGAATTCCGCAAGTTTTTTGCAGTGCACGAAAATACCTCTTCCTTAGTGTACTGCTGCAATGTTGAGGGGCTAATCGAATCCTTGGGCCTGCCATATAACGCATCAGAATGGAGGCTATTTATAGACTCGTCTAAACGAAGTTTGAAAGCAGTACTTCTCAACATTGGGAATAGGGTTGCATCAGTCCCTGTAGCACATTCCGTACAACTTACTGAGAGCTACGATAACATGAAAATTTTACTGGATGCTCTCGTATACGACCAACATAACTGGAGGATCTGTGGAGATTTGAAGGTAATACTAATATCATAAGTAAACTATTGCTATTGACTATGTTGTTTTTCCAAAGGTTATTTGAGAGCGTATAAGAACACTTAACTTCCCCACAGAAGTGATACAGTCCAATGCATAGATTTTTTTTATCTGATAGAACAAATTCTCTAAATTCTTTAAATATTTTCATTTTTTTTCAGATTGTGGCATTTGTATTGGGAATGCAAGGGGGATACACGAAATACCCATGTTTCCTCTGCAAATGGATAGCCGAGCGGATGAGAAGCACTATGCACAGCGTGAATGGGCATCCAGAGAGAATTTTGAACCTGGGTCGCATAATGTCGTTTCAGTGCCCCTTGTACCACCAACAAAAATTTTGCTCCCACCACTTCATATTAAGCTGGGCTTGATGAAAAATTTCATCAAATCAATGAATAAGGAGGGTTCAGCATTCCGATATCTCGAGAGTAAATTTCCTCATATATCTGATGCTAAACTAAATGCTGGGGTTTTTGATGGTCCTCAAATTCGAACTTTGATCAAGGATACTCAGTTCGAAAACGCAATGACTCCAACTGAGAAGAATGCCTGGCAGGCATTCAAATCAGTTGTCACTGATTTTCTTGGCAAGCGTAGAAGTCCAGAATACGAGTCCGTTGTCGAAAACTTGATGGAAGCTTTCAAAAGCTCATGGGTCGCGCATGTCCATAAAAATGCACTTTTTGTGTCCCACTTGGACTATTTTCCTGAAAATTGCGGGGATTATAGTGAGGAACAGGGTGAACGATTTCACCAAGATATCAAAATAATGGGAGAGGTACCAGGGAAACTGGGATATCAATATGCTGGCGGACTATTGCTGGTGTTTGAAGCGAGACGTGCCCGAAGAAAAACACAGACGGAAAGCCAAAAAAACTTCATTCCTTCCTCAATAAACTTTTTTTCCATATTCATTGTATGAATAAAAGTATTTATTCACACAATGTTTTCATTTTTCACGAGTGTTCTTATAATATTACTCGTATCTACAGTGTTTAAGCTAAAAAAATCAATAAATTTGGGGATAAAATTGGACTTATAATAAATGGCCAATAGAGAAAAAACCTGACCTGATTGAGGAAAACCAATGTCATTTCGAATTCAGCATGGTCGAAATATAATATGAGTTGAAAAAAACCCTCACAGCAGACAAAAAAATTTCATATGCATACCAGTGTTATTTATTAATTATAACATTGTTTGTTTTTGGAATAGTATTTACTATTTACTAATAGATCAACTGTACGCCCTTGATAATTGGTTAGGTTAAGTCGTGATATTTTCGCTAGTTTTAACGAAAACATTCTGTCAAAATTGGTGTGGGGGGGGGGGGAGATAACCCACAAATACCCAATTTTTTGTATGGAATGATGAACAGTTGGGTGAACTGAGCGCTTTTGTCATCGCCAGGAATTGAACCCGGGGCCGACGGATTCGTAGTCAGCGATGCTAACCACTACACCACCACCACCAGCGATGCTAACCGTTATATACAGGGTGACCCAGGAGGAAATGTCAAGAATGCCCCATTTCACTCTTTGGGTATTTCTAAGTAGAAAGTATTATATTGATATGGGTCTGATTCCCAACCGTTACCGAGATACAGGCCTCTACATTTGGGTAATTAAAACATAATAAAAAGGCGATCTTAGATACTATTTAATGACACTTATGGTTTACAAAAAGTACAAACATACAATACACTATTGCACTTATTGCAGAATGGTTTCAAAGTGACCCCCTCCTTCTTCAGTGCACGCGGCGAGCCTCCGATCCATCGAGTCTTGCCAAGGAAAACGCGGAAGTTCATTTCTGAGGTTTATGAACGCATCCTGCATACGTGCAACCAACTGCTCCCTAGTTTCGGGCTTACCCCGCTGATAAACGTTACTCTTCAAGAACCCCCAGACAAAAAAATCTAGCGGAGATAAGTCAGGCGAACGAGGGGGCCATGCCACAGGTCCTCCACGTCCAATCCACCTTCCCGGAAACCGTTGATTTAAGTATGTAGTAACCTCCCTGCCGTAGTGAGGTGGTGCCCAAATGTAGAGGCCTGTATCTCGGTAACGGTTGGGAATCAGGCACATGTTGATATAATACTTTCTACTTAGAAATACCCAAAGAGTCAAATGGTGCATTCTTGACATTTCCTTCTGGGACACCCTGTATATATATATATATATACTGTATATATATATATATATATATATATATATATATGAATAGAAACGACATAATATTAAGGAACGCTTCTGCGGGGCCGCCTGTCACATCATCAAACAAATGTTGATATGAATTAAGTTAAAAAAAATGTATCGATTATAAAGCATCATTCGTTGAAATAAGCCCCAAATTACGTATGTCATTGAAAGCACATTCCTACAAATGGAGTGTAATAATGCCTTAATGTATTTCAGTCAGGATGATGGAAAGTTTATTCGAACTTTCTTTTGCGTTTTATGTTATTGAATGGATACTAAAGGTCAGAGTTAAGCGTTTCTTCCATAAATACATTCATATTCTTTTGTAGAAATGATGAATCCAAATCTTTAAATGTTACTAAAAGTAAGTGTTTTACTCTCTGAAATAATGGGTCTAATTTTCTTGCTAGTTATAACTTTAGTAATACGTTTTTCTACCTCTAAGTATGAAATATGGCTCCAAAGAACGCTCTTTCGCGTAATGTGGATAATTGCCTAATGTGCGCATTAGAACTTTGCCTTAGGTTATGTTATGTTATATTATGTTAGGTGTTTTTCTGAGTGTTTGGCTGCGTTTGATTTAAAAAAACACCTAACCTAACCTAAGGCAAAGTTCTAATGTGCGCATTAGGCAATTATCCACATTACGCGTAACATATATACTGTACTTCCCCGTATGAAACTCGAGGCAGTTGGTAATAGTTACATTTTTTCAGATCCTTCCTACCCAAGAATAATTTGCCATTTTCTACATAAGAGCTCTATTATCCATAAATGATCGAGAGATATCTCTCAAAATCTTTGTAATGCATTTCTGATGAAACACCTTCTCAAGTGGCTCAAGATGTGTTTTTGTCTGTTATGAATAAATTAATAAATATACTCGTAAGTAAATATATGCAAAGAAATGAATAAGCTTCGAAAATATACAGGTTTAAAAACATATAAAAAAAGTTTGGATTGAATAACTGCATCTACTATATAACAAGTTCAAAATTAACAAACTGTAAACATATTTGCTTTAAATAATAATAATATGGATCTAAAATGCAAAACATACATTATATATATATACAGTATAATATATATATATATATATATTATATATATATAATATATATAATATATATATATAATATATACTGTATGTATATATATATAAACATTAAAATCTGCGAAAGTATACGTAATGAGAGAATACACTTCAAAATAATAATAATAATAATAATAATAATAATAATAATAATAATACTGATACTCATCAAAATACTTGATTTATTTATGTACCATTATTGATGCACCATTTGAGAACAAACACATTTTCTTGACTTCTCATTGTGAAAAATATGTTCAGAATCGATTTGAAACCCAAATATCACAGAAAGAAGCCGGAAAATCATTCGTGTAATATTGAGATGCAAATCGTAAGTCAAATGGCAAATAAAACGAGAGAGGAATTTCATTTACGCAAATGATGACTATTATTGTTTTCGAAATTCGAGTATCGAGAAATATTGTTTTGATTGGAAGCGATGATACGAAATAATGAAATGATTGCTAAGTTTTAATGACAGTACTGTTGAACTTCAGTTGAACGTATTATGTATACGCGTCTTGGTGTCAATTAAGGGGATGTTATTGTCGTTAGTGAGTTTAGTTTGTTTACCGTTGCTGTACATACATTCAAATTGTCTAAAATATACGCGGTAAATATCGAGTAACAAAAATGAATGTTTAGTAGCTTTACAAGATTCCATATGCTAAAGCACTTGATAATTCTATAAATAACTTATAGCGAGCTTACCTTTTTTTTCCAAGTTTAATCTTAAAATTTTCATTTATCGCTTAAAGTATTACAATTTAGCAAACAAAATGTACTCTCTTCTTACTTACACTTAAATCAGAGACACTCAGACACATACACACACAAACAAATGCAAACATCGCCATTACTCCCAATACACAATACACTTTGAAACATATTAAAACTTTTTGATAGAGTCTGGCACAAATCCTTAATTTAAAAACTGCCCTCCTTCGGTTTCTATCCTTCTGTTTGTGCCTTCATCTCCGATTTCCTTTCTGGCCGATCTACAGAGTCATGTAAGAAGTAAATAGACAGCCCAGATTTTGCTGTAACAATTTTATTTGAAAATTAGAGTACCAATAAATTATTTTTTTAACAATTAAGGTTTAGCTATTAATACTTTGTTGACATTCCTTTAGCTGTTTTAAGAGCAGCAACTCGCCTAGGCATAGAATTAATGAGTTCTGAAATTGTAGCTTGAGGTATTTCTAACCCTGTTTGGCGTAAAAGATTCAACAATTCTGATCGTGTTGCTGGTTTTTTGGGCTTTTTACGTAAAGTCTTGTCTAGTATTGCCCACACGTGTTCTATGGGGTTCATGTCAGGGGACTGACTCGGCCAAGGAAGTCGTTTGATATCATTTCGCTCCTCCCATTCTTTCGTCTTTTTTGCAGTGTGGCATGGGGCTCCATCTTCCATGAACAGGCAGCTGTCTTTTTCAATTTGACCACTTGAGAATATTGAGAATAAGTCCTTCTTCAAGGATAGAAATGTAGGAAACGAATATTAGTCATAATAATGGCAAAAGAATTTGGATGCATACATTTTACCATAAAATTAAGGGTGTCTATTTACTTCTTGCATGACTCTGTATAGCTGTGGTTGTTGATGGCCACTGTTCTTCTCCTAAAGTACTAACAGTGGTGTTCCTCGGGACTCTGTGCTGTCACCCAGTCTCTTCCTTTTATTTATAAATGATCTTTTAAGTCGCACTTCCTGTCCTATCCACTCCTATGCCGATTATTCCACCCATCACTTCTCCACCTGCTTCACTAAGCGTCCCTCTCAAGAGTCACTCTATGTTTCGCGTGAGACGGCTGTGGCATACCTGACCTCTGATCTTTCTACTATCTCTGATTGGGGGCTTGGGGCAGAGAAAACCTTGTCGTTTTCAATGCCTCAAAAAGTCAGTTCCTTTATCTGTTTACTCCTCACAATCTTCCACAGTTTTTTTTCGCCCCCACTTAGGTGTTATCTCTATACAGGTGGAATCAAAAGCTTTTCGTGTCATCAATTCCCCGCCTCTTACTGCTGTCTTCAATCCCTCTCTCTTCGCCACAATATTGCCTCACTCTCTTTACTATCGCTATTATAATGGACACTGCTCTTCTAAACTCTCTAACTGCATGCCTCCTTTTTCTAAGGAGACCATGCAATGCAGTACCAGACTTTCAACACATTGTCATTCCTTTTCTGTCCAACTCTCTAATTCAATGTTGCAACAATTCCTTGAACCTCAGCTGATTGGGGATAGGATTGTTAGTACCGTCGTCTATTAACATGATGGTGCTCCTTGTCACTATGCCAAAATTGTTCAGGATTATCTAAATGGACGTTTTCCAAATCGCTGGATCGGACGCGGAAGCAACTTAAGACCTTGGCCAGCGAGATCACCAGATTTAACCCCTTTAGATTTCTTTGCATGGGGCTTTATCAAATCGCACGTCTATCAGACGAACATTACGAGTCTTGAAAACTTACGTACACGTATACGAACTGCTGCAGATAACATAACCCGCAAATGCTCCAGAATGTGTTTAGAAATGCTGCGGAACGATTTGAGCTGTGCAGGATACTGATGGGCGTCACGTCGAATCCTACTCTTAATTATTTAATAAATGTTACCACTTTATCATTTTATGATTGAATTCCATATAATTTCCAAGTGCTTCACAAAAATAGATCCTGACTTTATGTACACCCTGTGTATATATATATATATATATATATATGTATATATATATATATATATATATATCCCCGCAAGGGGGTTCTAAGCTCGTGCTCTTGAGTGCTCTTTGTGCTCGTTTGTACGTGCTTGTTCCTGGAGGTTTCACGTGCACCCTCCGGCCCTAGCATCCAAGGATGATGGGGCTCGACCCTGCAGTCCTTGTCATCCTTGGTCTTTTTCCACTTCGACTGTCCCATCCACCCTTTCTTTTTCCTCTGTCTTTCCTCTCACTTTTTCTTTGTTTTTCTGCCGAGATATGCCCTTTTAAATAGAGGCGAATTCGGTTCTTCCCGAACTTAAAAAAAAAAAAATATATATACTGTGTGTCTGTGTGAAATATTGTACAGAGAAAAAATAATTAAGGCGTTTTATTCAGTCCTACTTCTGTTGGACTTGAGGTAGCTGGCATACGACACCAATGCTTTAACCGTCCAACCATCCATGAAAACAAACATTATCCTTCAAGATCAAAGAAGTCCGACATTATTTTAGCATAACTGAGACGATTCCAGAAGGTAGTTTTTCCTTGCCATCTATCGCGAGTGAAAATCTATCTGTTTGTATCTATCTCGCTATGTTTTTTACCTTTCTTTTCAATAAAATCTAGAAATCCTTCCTTCCAGAAAACTTCGATTAATTCTTCCGTAATAAAATTTTCTAAAAATATTAAATTTTACTCTTATGAAAAATATAATTTTTTTTTTTTTTTTTTTTTTTTTTTTTTTTACATGGATAATGAAACACTGGTTGCATTTTCCGCAGAGTTAATTTAATTAACGTTAACACATAAATTAATTAAAATTATTTATTTATAAAAATAAATATATAATTATTACAATATAACCATAATTTTAACATGGGACACCGGCGTATTAATTAGACTACTGTTATTTATTTAGATTTAATTTCGACTTTAAGCTCAGCTTTACTGGGCTCCGAAATTAATTAAAAGATAAAGCATATTACTTCAGTGAGAGTTAATACTCATAATTATTATTAATTATTAAGTAATACATAAATATCACATACAAAAGAGTATAAAATTTAGAATACACAAATGAATTGATAGTAAATTATGAAAATTGAATTAAGTAATACATTATTAAATGTCAAATGTCATTATTACAAAAAGTGGAGCAAGTGTAGTTTACGTTCCCCTGTGGTGCCTAGTGTAGTTTATGTTCCCCTACATTATCCTTGTGTAGTTTACGTTCCCCTACATTATCCTAGTGTAGCTTGCGTTCCACAACTTTGTCCGCGCATACCTAATCAAATAAAACGTTAAAACTAACGAAAATATTACGACTTAACCTAACCAATCGTCAATATATATATATATATATATATATATATATATATATATATACTACTCAAAAGTTTAAGTACACCCTGAAATATTCATAAATTTCAAATTTTTTTAAAGTTTTTATTTATTTACTAAGTTATCATGACACAAATTCATAAATACAAACATGGGAACTTAAATAACAACAAATCAGGACAATTTACCAAAAGCAAAGTCTAAATTTTAGATTCATCAAAATAGCCTCCTCTAGCAGCAATTACAGCAGAACAAATTCGAGGCATCCGCTCAACAAGAGAAAGAAGATAGTCTGGTGAAAGCTGCTGCCAGCACTCTCGTAAGAGTTCCCAGAGCTTCTGAGCACTGGATGGCTGCTTGGCTTTCACTTGTCGATCCAGTTCATCCCACACTAGCTCGATGGGGTTCAGATCCAGGGACTGTGCTGCCATTCCATAACTGTGAGCTGACGTTGCCATTCTTTCTGCTTCAAGTAATTTTGACACAGCTTGGAAGTGTGTTTAGGATCGTTGTCTTGCTGCATTATGAACTGTTGGCCAACTAGTCGCAGTCCAGATGGGATGGCATGGCGCTGTAGAATGCTGTGATAGCCCGTTGGTTCAGTATTCCAGTGACTTTGTGGAGATCTCCAATTTGCTCCCCTGCAAAACATCCCCAGACCATCACACTTTCTCCACCGTGCTTCACTGTTGGCACAACACACTGCTGTGTCATTCTTTCACCCGCTCTGGGTCGCACAAATACTCTGCGTTTGGATCCAAAAACTTCGAACTTTGATTCGTTCGTCCAAAGGACAAATTTCCACTGCTCAGCAGTCCATTTTTGGTGTTTTTTAGCCCAGGCTAGCCTTTTCTTTTTGTTCTGGAGTCTCAGCATTGGTTTCTTTGCTGCAGTTCGTCCTTTTAATCCTGCCTCTCTTAGTCTTCTCTGAACAGTTGATGTTGAAACTGTTGTACTTCTGGAGTTGTTCAGCTGGACTTTGATTTCAGGTGTTGTGAGGCGTCTGTTGCGCAGACTGGTGATTCGGATATACTTGTCATCTGAGTCTGTTGTGGTTCTTGGTCGCCCTGACCTTTTTCTGTCCTTATTTTGACCAGTTTCTTCGTACCGTTTAATGGCACAAGCAACCGCATTCACAGAAACTTTTAATTTTTTTGCAATTTTCCTCAGTGATTGGCCCACATTTCTGTTACAATCGACTGTCTTTTTTCTGTTGTTAACTGAGCTTTGGCACCCATTTTTGCTTTTTGAAACACAGAAATATACCTTAAACTATACATTTAGCTCCTCTGCAAGGATTTTATATGTAAAGACCTGCAGCGTATGTTAATAACTGAACACATGTATTAACATACTCCTGAAGAAACACACTATCCCAGTAAAGACTTTTAAACTGTTTTTGGACCTTTGTGCAGAGCTAATGGCATTAATTTTAGGTTGCATGCTAGACGTAAATTAACGCATTTTAAAGGCTATTTTGAAGAAGCTTCTGTGTTACAACACACTGCATAGGGCAGATGCACTGAAGCATACAATATGAAAGCCAGGTAAGCAAATTCATCTCTAGTACTTGTTAAGTTATATTTGAAGTTTATATCATGAGCTAAGCAGCAAAACATTGGAAATTAGTAGGTATACTTAAACTTAAGAATGGTAGTGTATATATATATATATATATATATATATATATATATATATATAACGGGTGCGGCAAAAGTAACGCCCTTTTAATAATTGTACATCTTTTTTTAAGGTGTATTGAGCCAACCACAAAATTAATTAAATTCCAGTTATTTTTTAGTTTTTACTGAGAAAGTACTTATTATTTTTCTTAAAATGCTGTATTTTTCTTAAAAACTTTATTATTTCTCTTAAAATGCTGTAATTGATTTATTTCCTTCAATAAAAGAGAATAAACTAAAAAGGGCGTTATTTTTGCCGCACCTTATATTGACGATTGATTAGGTTAAGTCGTAATATTTTCGTTAGTTTTAACGTTTTATTTCATGGATTCATTTAAAAAATGTGTCCTAAAGATCCTAGTGTAGTTTACGTTCCCCAACTTTGACCTAGTGTAGTTTGTGTCCCCTTTTGCGTTAGGGGGACGTAAACTATACTTGCTCCCAAAAATCATACAAATACAGTTCGAATAGGAGAAATCACGCAAGTAATGGAACAGTTAGTTTTAAAGGATCATATGTAGAATTCGGACCCCTACCAAGGTTGGGGTCCGAATTCTACATTAGCGGAAGGTTGGGGTCTGTATTCTCCATTTGGCTTGTTTAAGCTACTCTTTAACTATTTGAGTTTCTACATTTGCCTTAACATCCGAGGCCATGTTTAAGCTACGCTTTAACTATTCGAGTCAGTTTTAGCATGGATGTAGGAGATCACACTTAAATTCATACTTAGACGAATTTATGTGGCATGAAAGACACATAAACAATACGTTTTTCCAATTTTGTGATACCATTTTTTCACAATATCCTTTTAATTAAACTTTCACTTAATAAGATTGGATCAAATGTAGAATTCGGACCCCAGCCTTCTTTAGTTAGCTTTATAAGGCTAACTAACGAAAATATCATGACCTAACCTAACCAATCGTCAAGGGCGTACAGTTAACCTAACGATTGGTTAGGTTAGGTTGTGATATTTTCGTTAGTTAGCCTTATAAAGCTAACTAAAGAAGGCTGGGGTCCGAATTCTACATTTGATATAAGATTTTACAATTGTGTGATTTTAATGGTTTTTATTTGTGATAATAATAATAAAATTTTCTATGAACCTTTAAATTGTTTATTGATGTCCTTATACGATTCGTTTGGGGTCTGGCTTCTATAATCTATACATTAGGGGAAAGTTGGGGTCTGGATTCTACATTAGGGGAAAGTTGGGGTCTGGATTCTACATTAGGGGAAAGTTGGGGTCTGTATTCTCCATTAGGGTTACCTGGGGTCCGAATTCTACATATGATCCGTTTTAAATCCTAAATAACATTAACCCATTATTGTCCATTGGTAGAATTTCCTACCGACAAAATTAGTTGAGTCAATGATATGTAGGGTGGCCAGACGTCCGGCTTTAGGCGGACAGTCCGCCTTTTGAGCACTCTGTCCTTAGGGTGGCCATTTCCAAATTTCCAAAAAGGAAGACACTGCGTATGTGGCCGTACGTTAACATATATATATAATATATACAGTATATGTTAACGTACGGCCACATACGCAGTGTCCTCCTTTTTCAATGGCCACCCTAATGATATGACGCAATCTTTTAGATTGCGTCACATCAATGACTCATACCGAAGATCACGTGAATACAAGAAAAAGTGATGCAATAGTGACAAACAATTTTGGT
This sequence comes from Bathynomus jamesi, assembly GCA_023014485.1. Lineage (NCBI taxonomy): Eukaryota > Metazoa > Arthropoda > Malacostraca > Isopoda > Cirolanidae > Bathynomus > Bathynomus jamesi. Next base: position 747,154 of record JAJOZX010000574.1, on the reverse strand, counting down.
GGTAGGAAATTCTACCAATGGGCACTAATGGCTTAATACGAAGGTTTATCAGTATTCCTTTATGAAAAGAGATTTTAACGTCTTTAAAATGCATTTACATTGGCAATATTTTTAATATCAGCGCTTAAATCATTCCATAGTTTTAATCCAACGAAATTAGTTAATTGCTTGAGGATGAAGACAATCTAAATTGAGGAATGACATGCCAAGTTCTACTACTAGTCTGGTATCTGGTATGAGTGAATTACTGTATTTTTCCTTTTACTTATGTACGGTAGTACGGTAAATGGAATTGTGACAATTGCAGATTCGCTGAGTATTTTCTAAGAAACACGTGACTTAAATTGGGAAATCTTTTAAATTAGGAGTAGGAATGGATCGATTTGAAAATTGCCTTTTCTGAGATCCACAACTTCACATTTCTCATTCTTGGACAAAGAGTGAAATGGGATTGATCGAAAGTGTGACGAGACCTTCAAATGGTAGGTAAGTGCGAAGTTTTTTAAGTAAACATCTTTTGGGTGTCTTGTATATCATGCGAATAATAGGTACACTTTAAAGTATATATATATATATATATATAATATACAGCGTGTCCCAAAGAAATGTATACCCACTTTGTTCGATAATACCAGCTATGAGGATAATAAATTATTACTGTTTATATGTTTTTAATAAAGAATTTTCTCCTGAATCTAAATATGTAATTATGTTTATTAAAAATTGAAGAACAAAAAGGTTACAGATGTTTAAATTCGAATTATTATTTTCGAGACTTCATGTGAGATATTTTCTAATATTTTTTTTTATGGCCTGGCCTGCCTTTTAACCGACTGTTTTGAGATACTTATGTTTAGTGCCTAGCTTAGCCTAGCCATTTCGTTGAGTTCTAATTAGGCAAGACTACAGTTTTGCTCTAACCTTATCTAACATCTTATAACTCTGCGACGTTTGTTCTTTTCTACTGTAAGTGAGAATTGCCCTTAAAAATGGCCAACTTAAGACTAACATTCGACCAACGTAAGTTTGTATTAAAGTGGTACTTGAAATCAGAAAACATAAAAGAAGTCCAAAGACAGTGGAGACGGGAATTTGAAACGGAACCACAACGCGGATTACAATTGCACGTATACGAGATAAGTTTGAAACCGACGGCACTGTGCAAAACTTACAAAAACAACGTTCTGGAAGACGTCGAACATCTTAGATAAAGTGTCATTTAACCATGGAATTTGTAAATTTTTTGAATTAACTAATAATTACAACATTTATGCTTCAATATCAACACTAAACATAAGTATCTCAAAACAGTCGGTTAAAATATTAGAAAATATCGCACATGAAGTCTCGAAAATAATAATTATAATTTAAACATCTGTAACCTTTTTGTTTTTCAATTTTTAATAAAAATAATTACATATTTAGATTCAGGAGAAACTTCTTTATTAAAAAACATATAAAAAGTAATATATTTATTATCCTCATAGCTGGTATTATCGAACAAAGTGGGTATACATTTCTTTGGGACACGCTGTATATATACTGTATATATACTGTATATATATAATATAACAGATTTTCACTGACATCGATACAAAGCAACAAGTTTTTCCACATGGTGTACGACAATATGGCTGATGACGTAAGCAAATCGATTTTAGGCCTTTCACGCTGCCAGGCGTAAATTAATTAAACTACGAGGGCCACTCAATATATTTTGCCCTACCTTTTTTTTTTCTTTCCAAGTTTCCTTGTAAGTTCCAAAAATTTTGTACACAAGTAGTTACATACCTTTTTTAAAAGTTTTTATTTTTCCACATGGTCTCCACCCTTTTCTACGGCTTTCCTCCACCTGGAAACAAGGGCCTTTATTCCTTGTTGGTAAAAGTCCGCTGGGTTCTGCTGGAGCCACCTTTTAACCTCCTCAACACACTCATCGTCACTCTGAAACTTTCTTCCACGAATAGCATCCTTCATTGGCCCAAACAAATGGAAGTCTGACTGTGCCAGATCTGGGCTGTATGGAGGGTGGGGTAACGCAGTCAAGCGCATTTTTGTGATGGCCTCTTGTTTGCAAACCGTTGTCTGGTGTTGCGTTATCGTGCAAAAGAAGGACGTCTTCCAGTTTTCTCTCCGGTCGAACTCGCTTTATACGTCTCTGGAGTCTCTGTAGGGTAGCAATATATGCTTCTGAGTTGATTGTTTGTCCTTTCTTCATAATGTCCACCAGAATCACCCCTTTCATGTCCCAGAAGATGGTAGCCATAACCTTTCCTGCAGAGGGAGCCATTTTGAACGTTTTCTTGCGTGGGGAGTCTGCGTGATGCCACTCCATGGAGTGGCGTTTTGTTTCAGGTTCAAAGTGGTGTATCCAAGTCTCATCCCCAGTCACAATTTGTGAAAGAAGTCATCCCCTTCTGTCTTGTATCGAACCAAAAACTCGGAAGCAATTTCTTTTCTTTGGGCTTTGTGATCTTCAGTCAGTTGGCGAGGAACAAACTGTGAACACGCTTTTGAGTATCCCAGTTACTGAATTACCGTATTCACACTTCCTTCACTAATTCCTAGATCCAGTGATAGCTCCTTGTATGTGACGCGCCGATTTGATCGAATGACGCTGTTAGCACATTGCACAGTCTGAGATGTCACAGCCGATGCCGGGCGACCGCTGCGTGGCTCATCATCGAAGCTGGCTCTCCCTCTCTCCGATGATCTCGCAAGTTTAGACCAGCGTCCAACTGTGCTTCGATCAACAACAGTATCTCCTTAAACGTTTTGTAGAAGTTTGTGAATATTTCCAACTGTTTTCTTCTCTGCCTAAGAACTCGATAACAGCTCTCTGTTTACGACGCACATCACTGTCAGACGCCATTTTCGAAACTGCGTTAACCATCGGTTTTATACAAGGGCATTTAAAAGTGGTTTTATACAAGGCGGGGAGGTTCAAACTGGAAAAATGCGGTTATGTGAAGCGCAGAAAGTTCAAACTTACGGCCCAAAAGACATTTCAGCCCATGGCCTATTATTTAGCTAAAAAAAAAAAGGGTGGGACAAAATATATTGAGTGCCCCTAGTATATTATTTATTCACTTTACTGGAACTGAAATCATATTAACCATGCACATATTACTTTGTTCAATAAATATATATATATTTGTGTGTGTGTATTTGTTCTCAAAGTTGTCTCGTCTTAGTTATAAAATTTTGATGCAAAAGAAATATAAAATTTGCTTTTAGGCGCGTGAATTCTTAAAATGCAAACAGTAATTTATAATGCAATAGGTTGAAAAGAAAATACGAAAGGTCACTTACATTGTATTTACATGAACGAAAACGTTCACAAAAATAATGTATACTTATATATAACTAAATTGTTGTTTTGTCGAGGGGTAACTAAATAAAAAAACTTTTATTTCTAATTTATTTCATTCCACCACGTTTCAGGATTGAGAACATGGCTTCCCATGTTGTATTTATACATTTTTTCTTATACACTGGAAAAACATTTATTCACATCTGTTGCTTTTATTTTACGAGTAATATTAAATGTATTTATGTAATGTATAAATACATAAACATGATACGTAGCATGTATCTGTGGCGTATTTGCTGAAGGTTCTGTAGATCAGATTCTACCTAGTCAGATGGTGTATGTACAAATATGTTACATAATGAACGTTAGAGCTCTAGGTTACATCAACTTATACACAGTTTCTTTATATTGAACAATATCTTCAGATACTTTGTTTATAAATATATTATTAGTTATTTTCAAAGCTGGGCACAAACCGTTAATCCGTTAATCGTTAATTAACGAAGTTAACTTTTTCGTTAACGATTTAACTTTTAAGTTAACTTTGAAAATCATTATCGGACTAATTAACTTCCGTTACATTTAACTTCCGTTAACTCAAGTCCGTTAACCCAAAAATTCATAAATAAACGTTTAAAAGTTTTCTATTATTTTCAGTGCTGAGCAGGTGCGCAATTAATCCGCCACTGTTAATAGTGATGAACGAATTTCCATTTCCGCAGTGCAAAATCAGGCGATATATTTGTTTCCGTCGCCACAATTTGTGTCTTACCAAATATGGTAGTTATATTTGGCATTGGTTTGAGCAAAACATGGTCGACTGTAAAATCAGGCGGAAAGATTTGCCATTTGAGTTGAATGTTTCAACTTCTTTCAAGAAATATCACGAGCATTTTAAGGCACTTTCAATAATATATATGTAACAATTACAACAAATAACTACATTCGTTTCATTTGCAGTCTGTCTCTTGCGCAACATGTTTGTGCTAGTGAATATTTAAAAATAATCGTTGTCAAGTAAGTCATGTATATTTATAATATGTCTGTGAGTACCTTATTAGTAGTCTCCTTGATACATTTCAAGAACCATAAAACTGATCAGGTAAGATCACTTTTGGCAGGCATCGACAAAAGGTTTGGGCCCCTCCTGGAGGATGACGAATGCCAGCTGGCTGCTGCCTTCCATCCCAGGTTTCGCCTCATCTGGTTGGACAAGTATGACAACACCAAGGTCGCCAGGGTGAGGAAAAGCATGGAGGGTATAGTCGAGGAGGCCATGAAGCAGCAGTCCAACGAAGTGGGCAGCAACAGTGGAGGCAGCAACAACGAGGAGGAGGAGGAGGAGGATGACTTCTTCAGTGCTGTCATCCAGACAAAAGAGAGCAGCAGAAGCCACAGGTCACTCAAGGGCAAGGCCCAGAACTTGGTCAAGACCTGGCTGGAGACCAACTCCAAGGACTTGCTGACAGATGCTGCCTTCTTGGGTGAGCAAGTGTTGGTGGACTTGTTCATCAAGTTCAACACAGCCATCCCCTCCAGTGCTGCAGTGGAGCGTTTGTTCTCTATGGGCAAGGACATCCTGAGGGCCGAGAGATCATCCCTGTCTGATGAAAACTTTGATATGCTAATTTTCATGAAGGGCAACATGCATCTCATGGACAAATGGAGAACGAGAAGAAGAGGGAAAATTAAATTATAATATATTGTGTTCATTTTTTTTATAATAAAGTTAACGTTAACGGTTATCGGAACTTCCGTTACATGTTTAACGGATTAACGGTTAACGAAGTTAACTTTTGGTTAACGATTACGGTTAGTAACTTTTTAACGGATTAGCGGTTAACGAAGTTAACTTTTTGGTTAACGGTGCCCACCACTGGTTATTTTCATAGGCATCTTCAACATTTGTATTTTCTTGTTCTCATTTTCTTTACCTTCATTTGTCTATTCTGTTTTTCCATTTTCTATACTCATCTCCAATGTGTGTGTGTGTGTGTCTCTCTCTCTCTCTCTCTCTCTCGCGAATGGCGTTTCCATTTTTGTGTTCAATGTACAGCCTTTCCTGTTTTCTCCTTTTCCCTTCAATCTATGATAAACGAGGAATGTAAAAATGGTATACTCGCATAATAACCGATTTCGGCGGATTTCATCTTCTTATTAATGGCTTCCGATATGCTCATTAATATGGGCAGGTGGAATAATGATAGGAAATAAGAAGAGACGGTTCTATACCTTCCACAGCATCATTATCCATCTATATATTTTCGTCTTTCGGGACTAAAAGCTGTTTATGAACTCCGCCGTGTGCGTTTTTACGGCATTTTGAGCTCACTCGAATGGATTTTGACTGCGTTCCGAAGTTTTCCACATAATTCTCTTGCATATGTAAATGTTTGCTTTTCCTTTAATATGCATGTCGATAAAGTTAAGACACGAAGGAATCGTAATAGTATATATATATATATATAAGCTCATAGAATATAAATTATTCAATGATATAAGAATAACGAATTTAAACTCGAACTTTGAGGCGTTACATTGAGTTCGTTTATTTATTTTTCACGTTTCTAATATTTAATTTACTTTTCATTTACGTCCATTCTTCTCAACGTTTTACTATTTATCTGTAATGGATTGTAAATACTCTCGCCACATAATGCTGTATTTTCACGTTACCTTTCCTCTTTTCGCTGTTATATATATATATATATATATATATATATATATATATGTGTGTGTGTGTGTGTGTGTGTGTGTGTGTAAGCTTAGCTTTGCTTCCACCCGAATTTTCATTCTGAGGAAGGTCAGGGTTGTTACTCCATCTTACACTCACAGCTTAACGCAGAATCCGACCCACGACCCACCAAGGAAGTCAGAAATTACATTACAAAGTCCTCGACTGCACTCGATGTCACGCGTCCCCGATCAGCAACCCAGCGTTTTAACCACTAAGCTACCTAGGGTACTCATCTACTAGTCAATTTTTTTGTATGGAAGGATGAACAGCTGGGTGAGCTGAGCGTCTCCTGTCCTCGCCGGGAACCGACCCGGGGCCAGTGGATTGGTAGTCAGCGATGCTAACCACTACACAACCATTGGTAGTGGGTGGAATAGATCGACGGTGATGCCCACTCCGTGGTGGTTGGTTGGTTAGTTGGTTGATAGGCGACGTTGAAATACAACCAATTTAATTAACCGCCAAATCTGTACAAAATACGTTCTTGACGTTCCAAGGTATAAACCACATTCATGGCGGTGAAGGGGATTTCTCTTAGCGTGTTCAGTGGAGGTTACTGCATTTTTTAGCATATTTTCGAGGAATATTTTGACTGACGTTGGATCTATTCAGTAATTCGATGATGATGTAGCGACTAACGTAAAGCTGTATTCTCTCTCTCTCCTCTCTCTCTCTCTCTCTCTATATATATATATATATATATATATATATATATATATATATATATATGTTAACCCCTCCGTCTATGGCCTTGGGTGGTTCGAAGTTGACGGGGGTTCTGGTTAGGTGGCAGCAACGGATTTGTTACTCTGGAGTTGATGCGATGGTATCGCAGTAGTTTCTCTTATACTACTCTCCGATTTCTTCTTGTAGTGGATCGGAGGATTCTGTCAAGCTTACTAAATTCTCTAAGAGTTCCCTGATTCTTCTTGTAGCGTATCGAGAAATTATTTCTCTCTATTTTTAAGAGTAAGTTCTCTGAAGAAAGCAAGGCTCGAAGGCGACAACAAAGATATTCTCTTACTGTAGTTTACTGCTAAAATGTTACAGGTAATGCTCAACCTCTAAGTTAGATTAGACAAATCAGAATGAACACTGGAGAAATTTTACATGTATATATACTGAAATTTTAATGACATTATTATTATTTAATGTTGATCTGTTTTTGTTTTTTATTCTCAATAGGCTGATTTATTTTGCAAAACATTTAAAAATAAGGTAAATATTTTAGCTGTAGCAATGTCTAGACAGATAAGCAAGATATTTGAAGATGAAGCCATATTTTTGTTTTAAACCGCATATTGACAGATCTGATGTTATCATGATCTGCCGAGTTAACTAAAAATTGAAATTGAAATATGCATTTTATTATGAATTACGATTAAACATGCATATAAGCGAAAATTAAATGCTTAAAATTTAAAATTAAGTGTTAAGCAAGACATGACTTCATCTTTCACAACGAAGAGAGAATGTATACAGAAAATGAACATTGCAGAATTTAACAAGATTACATTATTAAGCCAAATAAAAAAAAATGATGAAGTAATTTAAAAAGAAATAATTCACCAATTATTCAGCAAAAATAAAATAGAAAGCAAATAAAAAATTTTGTATCCGAACTTGTGCCAGCGTTATGCGAGTTTGGACTCTGTATGTAAAAAGGATTATATGAATATAAATATACAGGGTTGGTAAAAAAAGTGACCCCTTAGAGGTAAACTGTCATATTTAAAAAAGTAAGGGGATGAGAGTCCCAAACTTCATAGATGCTTACCTTAGTATGTTGTTCGTCTTAATTGAGAAGTTGCTCGATGTGTCCCCCTTCCTGCTCAACGCAGGCCTCCAAACGAGGACGCCACTGATCAATACACCTGTTTACACATCGTTGAGACACCTTCTCCCAGCCGAGTAGAATTCTTTCGCGTAGTTCATCTATGTCTCATATTGGTACCAGGGATGTAAACTTTGGACTTCAGAGCTTCCCAAACACCATAATCTAGTGGTGAAAGATCGGGGCTACTAGCCGGCCACATATTGAGTTCGATAAAATCCGGTGTTTCGTTCACAAGGAATGTGACAGTTTGGCGTGCTCTGTGAGCAGGGGCTCCATCTTGTTGGAAAGTATATCTTTCACTCTATCTAACTGATATTCGAGGAATTAGTGGTGAAAGATATACTTTCCAACAAGATGGAGCCCCTGCTCACAGAGCACGCTAAACTGTCACATTCCTTGAGAATGAAACACTGGATTTTAGCGAACCCCATATGTGGCCGGCTAGTATCCCCGATCTTTCACCACTAGATTATGGTGTTTGGGAAGCCCTGAATCCAAAGTTTACATCCCTAGTACCAATATAAGAGACATAGATGAGCTACGCGAAAGAATTCTGCTCAGCTGGGAGAAGGTGTCTCAACAATATGTAAACAGGTGTATTGATCAGTGGCGTCCACGTTTGGAGGCCTGCGTTGAGCAGGAAGGGGGACACATCGAGCAACTTCTCAATTAAGACGAACACCATACTAAGGTAAACCTCTATGAAGTTTGGGAGCTCTAGTCCCCTTACTTTTTTTAATATGACAGCTTACCTCTAAGGGGTCACTTTTTTTTTTACCCACCCTGTATATGAATATAAGAATATAGGAATATAGGAATTATTCATTGTTCAGTTTTACACACACACACATACAACACACACACACACACACACACATATATATATATATATATATATATATATATATATGTGTGTGTGTGTGTGTTCTTGCCTGCCTACGGAACAATCTTTAGGATACATATGTAGCCCATCGCGACATGTATGTGCGTATGGCAACATTAGCAGTATCGCTGGAATTTCAGACATGTTTTTTAATGAAAATCGTTAAGTATCATGAAAAAAGGGGTATAATGCAGGTTAAGTTACGTTAGATTAGGTTAGGTTAATTAGGTTATTTAGATTAAATGTCGCTATCGGCAGTTGATAATGTGAAAATGTTACAGTTTTGTAAGGTAGCCAACCGTATGCGCCTGTGTGAGTTCGAGAGCGCGCGCAATTTACCCTATTTTCTAATCGTATCAGTTGAAGAAACAAATAATTATTCTATTCAGAAGTAAACATTTTAAGGAAAGCTGGATTACCCTAATTTAGTTTAGGCTCCAAATTAAGGGGGTTGCCACACCAAGTTAAATGATCGTTACTAAGTTTGAAAAAAATTAATTTTAAAATTTGAGCATTTTTCAATAATCGTGGCTATGAAAACGATTTAGCCATAAAACAAAGGAAGTATGACACCGTTCTTTACCGAATGAAAACTAATTGCGTACGAATATCAACAGAGAATGAGTGCCACAGTGCCATAGTGCCTCAATGTTACAGTACTCCAGTTAAAATCTCTGAGAATAAAAGTTAATATAATTTCCGTCCCTCTCTATACTTGAATGCATCACTGTCAAGAACAGTGATAGAAGTAAATTCAAAGGTACTATAAAAATTTACCAGTAACTTAAAAAAAAGTGAGGAGCAATTCTTTCTATCTACCTTTGACTGCCGCGGTCGCCGGCAATTTGGGTGGAAATTTTTATAACTTTTTTTTTTCATTTTGTCTCTATAAAATGCTTCGCCTCATAAAAGAAAGAATAAGAATGAAAGAACATATAAGAGGGGAATCTTTCTCATTAAATTCCAAAGATATTTGAAAATTTTCAACTTTGAATTTGGGTCTTCATTTTGTAGAAATAAAAATGCAAAAATAATTTGAATTCTGAAGTGTCAAGAAACTCTAGATTCCGAAATGCAGCTTTTATTATAGTTTATGAGTTTATAGTTGGTTTATCATTAATTATTATTATTATTATTATTATTTTATCATTATTCATATAATTTTTGGTTAAATATTTATTATTCTATTTGTTTATTAGTTTCAAGTCACCCTTATTGTATGGTTTGTCAGTTCATACTTATTAACTTCTTTAGTTCATTGTAGCTAGTGTTGCAAAATAATGGTTGGCTTTTTTTTTAATTTTTTTTTATTCTATCCAATAGAAAATCCGTTCATTTTTTAGAAAATAAATATGTAGTTTTAATATATTACTTTTCATATGTTGTAAAACATATAAAACATGTACTTTAAATATATAAAATAGAATTTCTTTTAATTAAACTTAGACCTACAGACGAAAGCATAGGTTCAATAACTTTTTTCAGCTTCTCTCATATTCCAAACCAAAAGTATAGATAAGTATATAGCGAATAAAATAATTGTTAATTCCCAGAGGCCGGTGGACATCATATAATGTTCAACTATTTCCAGCCGCAATACTACCTATTTGTAAGATTTTTTTTTCCCAAAATATACCCGGCCTAGGGGTCAGCAAATTATCAATACCCGGGCGTCAAGGGTTAAATGTTATAAAAACAAAGATAAATATCTAGCATGCGTGTAAAAAACGTAAAAGATTTTATATCAGTTAATGTTGGGCCTAGGCTGTAGAGCGGTGTTTCTCAACCTCTTTTGTGCTGGGGACCCCCTTTACATATGAAATATTTCCCTTAATAATGGTGCAGCATACCTGAACTGCAAAAACAGCTCCAGAACTATTTCCCAGGTGACGATGGAAGGCTTGGTAAGAAGTGGACACTTAATCTGTTCAGTGAAAGGGTGGTAGAGTCTGCCGAATTTGCGGGAAACCTACACAATAAATTGATCGAACTTTGTTCTGACAAGACCCTGCACTTGTCATTCTCGTCAGAAGACTTGTGTACATTTTGGATAGCACAGAAAAATGAGTATCCAGAACTGGTGTCTGAAGCATTGAAAGTTTTAATTCCATCCGGTTCAACCTCATCCTTATGCGAACTGAGCTTTTCATCAATGTTCGCAATGAAATTGACTGTGTTATTGTGTGTACAGTTTTATAGGGAGAATATGATTAACAGAAAATAATTTTAACTGTAATCTGTAATATTACACGAGTTTCTCAATTACAAAAATAGTTTCTTTGTGATTTACATATTTCTGTAATTTTCGCTGCAAAAATAAACTTTAATTTTCCACATAGGCTGTTTTTTCGCTAAGCACAGGGACACCTTAGCCGAGCACCTACCGCGACCCTCCGGGTTGAGAAATACTGCCCTTGAGGATATCTAATACAGTATTTTCAACTCTTCTTTTAATAATAAGAAGTAATCAGGGACAGGAAAGTATGCCATGTTCAAAATCCCAAACATGCTTTGATAGGTTATATTAACCCTTTCGGTACTGTACACGTACAAGTATGGCTGGCGGTAACCCCTAATTCTCCTGGTCCAGTACTGTAAGGTTTAAAGTACAGTACTTACTGATAAGCAATTACTAAATGTCTGTAGTGAAATTAATTGTACATTTTATTGTACATACGCACAATATGCAAAGTACCAATTTGTTCTAGTGGTATGAGATAATTAAAGTACAGGGTGTCCGAAAAACAATGCTTCAAAAGTAATTATTCATAGTTTTCTTATTAATTAATGTATATACAATATATATGATAACCATCATTTATCGCTGCAGTGTGTATTCGGCGCTCAATGGACACCCTGTATATTCAATAGTAAGACTTAATATGATCCTAAAATATGTCAAAAGAAGGTTTTGTACATTATTTAATCACTTTTAGGTTTATATTTTAAATAAAATTACTTTTGACCAACATTTAAAAAAAAACAAAAAAAAAAACAGTCGATGTCTTAAAAAAAAAGAACCTAAAAACCACGTGACTTCACTAATTGTAGTATACCTTATTAGTTTATTAGTTCAGTAGCACAACCTCTAGCTACCGAACTGAACTTGTATTTGTTCTGTTTTCATAGTTATTGGTTCGTTATTGGGTAATTAGTGTTTTGTTCGGCTACGTTGTGGTCAATGTCGCAACGCCGCTTCTCGTCGATCAATGAAGTTAAGCGACAGTGGCTCTGAAGAGTTGTTGGATGGGAGACCGTCCTCCGCGTACAGATATGTAGCGCGACCCGTAGTTCAGATTTCACGTAAAGCTGTAGGTTCTCTCCAACATAAGACCTTAGATTTTGCGAAGAAGGTTAAACAACCCCATCAACCAACGAAACTTTAATTATTTTAAACCTGATCGCTCGAAGTCATGATAGTATATTTACATTCCAAAGGAAATGTAAACATTTTGCTAAACACGAATTTGTACCAATTGTTTTACATCTGAATCAAGATGTAAATGTTTAGCAAAACTTGTAGTATTCAGTGTAGAGCAAAATTAATAGAAAGTTGGGACAAATTTGTGTTCAGCAAAGTATTTCGCATTCCTTTAGAATGTATGATACACCCAAATGTCGAGTGCAAGTATCTTTCATGAAATAATTAGAAAAGCGCAAGAATTTCCGGGGTGTGGGCTTTGGGGGCTATGGGGTGGTGGTGGTGAAGAATACAAAATTAAGTCTGGATCAAGACGCCAAAAGTTTCACTTTTATGACGCATGCGTCATTTTTGGAATTTTAATTTTACGTTTGCGGGAATTTCGAAAGCTTTAAAAGAATCCAAAGTCTATTTCCTTCGTAATGAAAGTTTACAATGAAATACTGGCCTTTGAGATGTTAATTTATTTTCAGAAACGGAATTTAAGGTAGTAAGAAGTATCAGTGTGTGTATATATATATGCGTGTGTGGGTGGGTGTGGTATGTGTGCATAGGCAACTGGCTGGGCATAAGTGAGATCGAGAGTGTGATAATTCATGGATAAAGTCGGGTAATTTTGTCTTGTGAAGTAACACCTTTGGTACTTCGAAACATTGAAAATTTTCTAAAAAAAATCAAGAAAATTTTTTATTGTCAGAAAAAAAGATATGTGGATCCTGATTAGGTTAAGTTACACAATAGGTTACTTAAGGTTTGGTTAGGTTACGTCAGTTAAGGTTTGGCTAAGTTAGGTCAGGCTAGATTAGCGAGTACCTTACTATTTAATGACTTAACAGAAACCATCCTTCAACCCCTCAATCGCGCCGCGAACAACACGATATCATGCCCTTCCCGGTTCGATGGCACTAAGGTTAGGTTTGGTTACTTAGTTATTTAAATATATGGATTTAAAGAAGTCGGTAGCTCGCTTATGTGGAGCTGCGTCCATATATATGCGCGCGCGTGTGTGTGTGTGTGTGTGTGTGTGTGTGTGTGCATGGGCGAATCCAGGGGAACTCAGGGGGCACGTGCCCCTCCTAGGCTAGATCCCCAAAGGACGAATGAAACTTGTGAACGTTTTGTCCGACAAGTGACACCCAAATTATGACAATTAGGTCTATATAATATTGCATTACTTATGAAATGTCTGTTATAATATAGTATAATTCAACATAAAATACATGATTACTAATCATGTATTTTATGTTCAATTATACTGTAGTACCACTGTAGTATACTGTAAGTATTACAGTAAGTATTGCATTACACTGTATTGCATGCTTATCACAATTGAAATGCACATAAGTTAATAAATACTTTATTAGTAATCATATTATTTTCATGTTTTCTTTGTTAGGTCTTTAAAATAATATTTCTTTGTCAATGCAACTATCACTATCACACCATTGAAAACTAAGGCCTATCTCTGTATTAACCTTTGTTAACCTTAGTTTTGCTTCCGCCCGAATTGTTCATTCTGACGAAGGTCAAGCTTGTCACTCTACCTTAGACCTACAATTTAACGTGGAATCCGAACCACGCATCACCAGCAGCCCAGCATCTTAACCACTAGGCTACCCAGGTATTCATTTATCTACGAACCAAATTTTTTTATTGTGTAGAAGGATGAACAGCTGGGTTTTGCTGCGCGCTTCTGCCGTCACCGGGTCTCGATCCCGGGGCCGATGTATTCGTAGTCAGCGACGCTAACCACTACATCCCCTTAGAGTTTTTGGTGCCTTTCAGCTCAGGCACAGGTACAGGAAGCCTGTTTCCTGTTGCTACCTCACAGTATGGTGGGCGAAGCGTATTGTATGTAAAAAAAAGTGGATCAAATAAAATACTCGGCATGATGTCTGTTTGGTGCCCCCCTTTAGACTACCCTATCTAGACCCTATCTAGAATGGAGAATGTGTCCTTCAGAAGAGTCTCTTGGAAGTCTGTTTCACAATCGAACTGTAACAGGGAAGAAATAAAGGTCCTTTGTAATATTAAAACGATCGTGTACTCGAGCATGCTTTTGGTTTATGTTCAAAGATTAAGAATCATGAAAATGTTACAACCGATTGTAAAGTAGGACCAAAAATAATCTTAAATGGTCTTAAAGTTTTGTATATCGGGTATACAAAACCTCATACCTTTATTTCTAAAATGAATAGCTTGTATGATACAAAGCAATTAGGATGTAACTATTTCAACCATTATTTGTGAGTTTACTATACTAATAAAAAATAATCTTTTGACATGTTAATAAACATTGTATGTAATGTAATGTATTATTATTATTATTTCTAAAATGGGTTGTATATATTAACTATTTCCACCATTATTTGTGACTTCGCTATACTAATAAAAAAAATAATCTCTTCACACGTTAATAAATATCGTATACAGACGTTTCTGTTTACCCTCATTAATTTTTAAATTATGTTTACTCTACAGTCTACAGTCTGAATAAGGTTGTTGACCAACAGGGATAGAATGTGAGCGTTGTCGCCCGAAGATAAGAAAAAAAGATAAAGAAAAACACACTAAAATATAGTATATCTATGATATATTGATGAAAGTTTTCTCTGGTTTAGTTTTTATTTTAAGTTTCTCGTACAATATTCTTTTCTTGTAGAAAAGATTTTCAAATATGAACTTTTCTTTGTACTTGGTGGAAAAAAAAAAAATGAGATAACATCTTAGACATTGTTCCCTGAATGAATTTGTGAGCAGAGCGATGTTCTGAACCTTTTTCTTCCTCTTAAACTATTACTAATTTGATATATGAAAACATTAAAGAACATTGAATTTGCCCGAATCTCGCTCTAAAATATTATAAAGAATTTTAATTTAATTTTTAATACAAAATAATTCTAAAATATGTATAGAATGTTGCATCGCTTGACGAGGGAAAACCAATGCAATTAAGAAGGTAATATCTAAAACCTTCAGATCAAATATGAGAGAGAGAGAGAGTTACAAGGAGTTACAAGCAAAAGAAGTACCTCAAAAAGCCTTGCGGCCCATACCGAGGAGGTACCAATGGCAACGCGCGCTGGGTATCGGTGGGAAAGTAGGTAGGTGGATTGAAAACTCGCTGAAGAATAGGCGGCAGAGGGTTGTAATTAAAGGGGTTAGTTCGGGTTGGGCCTCGGTCACTAGTGGGGTTCCTCAGGGTTCCGTTTTGGGGCCACTGTTGTTTATCATTTACATAAATGATATCGACGGTGGCATCGTCAGTCGGATCGCCAAATTCGCTGATGACACCAAGCTTGGGGCCAATGTTGGGAGTGGCCAACTTGGGACGCCCGAAGCGATCGAGCAACTGCGTGCGGACCTAGGTAGGATAGGAGAGTGCTCCGAAAAATGGCAAATGCCGTTTAACTTAAGTAAATGCAAGGTGATGCAGATTGGCTACGCCAATCCCAAGTCGGACTACTCGATGTTGGGGAGTAATATCGAGGCGACTGATTTAGAAAAGGACTTGGGTGTGCTAATTAGCAGCGACCTTAAATTTACCAAACAGTGCGTAGAGATGGAAAAGAAAGCCCAGAAGCTGTTGGGTTATATCAGGAGGCAATTTCAGTTTCGGAACAAGGAGATTGTGCTCTCTCTGTACAATTCCCTGGTTCGGCCGCACCTGGAGTATGCTGTGCAGTTCTGGTCGCCCACCCTCAGAAAGATATTGAGAGGCTGGAGCGAGTGCAGGCGAGGGCCACAAAGTTAATCCCTTCCGTTAGGCATATGGGCTACAATCGACGCTTGGGCTACAATCGACGCTTACGCGCCCTGAACTTGTTTTCGCTGGAAACTCGGAGGCTGCGTGGTCAACTCATCGAGGTTTTCAAGCTCTTAGGCGGGTTCAACGATGTCGATTTTAGAAGCATGTTTAGTTTAAATGATAACCCAACTCGCAACAATGGTTGGAAGTGGGATTTGAAACGGTTTAGGACTAGTGTGTGTGTGTGGGAATTACTTTACGTATAAGATCTGTGACACGTGGAACAGGTTACCTTCAGAAGTTGTGAACAGTTCCTCTGTGGATCATTTCAAGAAAAGGTTAGACCAAATCTTGCACACTATTTGAGTGTGGAGAGAGAGAGAGAGAGAGAGAGAGAGAGAGAATATGCAGTCTCAAAGCCCTTTCGGCACATTCGGGGAGGTCCCTGTTATTAAACTAGTGCATTTTTTGGTAAATATTCTAACATTAGTAGAAAACTGAATAGAAAAACGTAAAGCTCTCTCCCCACCCTCCGCGAAACGGCGAAAATGTTTCGTCTAATTTATGAATTGTAGTTACAAAATGTTTCCAAAAAGAGTAAAAGCTGCTCTATTTCCAAACGGAGATTGGCTATAGCTTAAAGCTTATTATTATTAATAATAATATATATATTTCTTTGAATCCTTTCTATATAAAATGTGTGAAGAAATTTCCTGATGATGCATAAATACATGAAAGCAAAAGTTAATCGAATGAAACATAGCGACAGAAAATAGTAAACTAGAGTTAAACACGATTTAGAACCTCAACATTCTTAAATGCACTTAATAATAAAAACCTTAATTTTAAAACTGTATACGTCGAACTTTTGTTAAATTACGTACATTAACAATGATAATTATTTGAACATTCATTTCTCTAGGCGAGTGGTTGTTAACCCCTGGGTCGCGACCCAAAATTGGATCGCGAAGTCATTCTGATTGGGTCATTAAATTGTCATTTATCATTTATTTATGTTATCCTTAATCATTTTACCATTAAATATTTATTTTATTATCTATTACGAGTGAACTGTTTGAAGGTATGGGTCGCCGAGCTAGCCTCGCGAACAGAATTTGGGTCGCAGCCTAAAAAGGTCAAGAACCCCCTGCTCTGTACTCATATCTGTAACATTCATAAAAATAAACTTAATCTATCTTAAACATGAAGTTCTAAATAAAAATTGGGTAAAGATTCGGTAGAACACATCCACCCAAACTAGTGACGAAAATTGGTTTTTCTGGTGTATTTCATTCTGTTTCAATTGAATCTGACCTCCATTTTTGGCGCAAATGCACCGTTATGGAGATAACCCCCCACCCCCACCCCAATGCTTTGAAGAAGAGGGAAATTATGGGCTAAAAAGGTCAGAATCAATTGAAGCAGCTTGAAATACACCAGAAAAACCTATTTTCGTCAGTAATATTCACGGCAAAAGTAACCTAACCTAATCTGGTACTACTTACCTTTCCGAGTCCCGACAATGACCCAACCTTACCTTTCCGGGTATAATCGCTTTTGGCGTTGGATACCACAAAGGTTAATTGAATGCCCGGTTAGGTCAACTGTATGCTCTTGACAATTAGGTTAAGTCGTGATGTTTTTGTTAAAACTAACGAAAATAACACAACTTAACCTAAACAATTGTCAAGGGCATACAGTTGTGGCCTAACCGGGCATACAGTTGCCCTAACCTGGCATTCAATTAACCTAACCGGGCATGGGTACCCCATAATGAATTCGGGACCCGGAAAGGTAAGTAGTACCCTTAACCTAACCTACGCCTAAATGACGTCCCACTCGGACTGGGAGCTTCCACGGAGGAATTCAAGAATAAGCACCCCGAATCAATTTAGGGTGCTTTTTCTTGGATTGGGGTCGAACGAGGGTGCTTATTCTTGGATTGCTCTAAAATGGAGTTAATTGCTCTAAAATGGTTAATTGAATGCCCGGTTAGGTGAATTGTACGCCCTTGACGATTGGTTAGGTTAAGTCGTGGTATTTTCTTTAGTTTTAACGGAAATATCACGACTTAACCTAACCAATCGTTAAGGGTGTACAGTTGACCTAACCTGGCATTCAATTAACCTTATTTCAATATTTTTATTTTAATTATGTTGTTCTAATTTTTTAATTGCAATATCCTTCGTAAACATTAAAATATATATTTTTTTAATTTTATATGTTAAAATCCTTTAATTTGGATTGAGGTCGAACTGGGGTGCTGTTTCTTGGATTGGGGTCTAACTGGGGTGCTTTTTCTTGGATTGAGGACTTTGGGGTGCTTATTCTTGGATTGTTCCGCTTCCACCACAGACAACCATTCTAAAGCGACTGTTGAATTCAAATTTCAGCCGCCGGACCTGCGAGGCTGCGCGGCGGTATCACGTGACAATGGGGCAGCCGCTGATTGGCAAATGATAATAACATGACTACATACGTCACGGGACGAGATGATTTGACTAGTGAATAATAGCGTCAAAATTTAATAATTTGGAAAATAAATATCTCGATAAATAGGAATTCCCGCCAAAATTAGTATAGAATAAAGTATTCTATTTTTTTTTCGCTCTATCTCGCTGTTGCTGTATAAATATCAATATCGAGTTTTGTGGATGTGTTCTACCGAATATTAACCAAAAATGGACTGTTTATTAAAAATTTGTAATTTAAAAATGCATTCTTTTAACAAGTTTTCCATCATATACTTACAGGTTTATTTCAGTGACTTTATGCAAACATTTGCGAATTTCAATGAAACCCGTCCTGAATAAAAATGTACATAACCAATTGCGCCGCGTGCGTACATCGTACAAAAAATTTATTGGTCAGTTTAACAGAAATTTATCTGTTGTTAATACAATATGAATTTAAAATTTAAGATAAGATTGATACAAAATTATGAATACATAAACTCAGGCTTACCTACTTAGTTATTATAGAAAAAAGGAAGGAGAATAAACAGGTGAGATTTTCGGTTTTTAAAACAAATAACTTGAATTGAACACTCTCTCTCTCTCTCTCTCTCTTCTCTCTCTCTCATTTAATTGCCCTTTTCGCCATTTTAAACAAAAAAATAATTCAAATTACACATTCCTCGAAATGTGGTGCGCGAGGAGGTTGGAGCACTGAGAGGTGATCGCAACTTATAAGGGACAGATATGGAAAAGGAATGCGACAGAATTTTAGACCTTATTCCAAAGAAGAATAATGCTTAAGCAAAATCGAAATGGGAATCGCGGTGGAAGGAATGTTTAGTTTTATGGCATTATTTTTACTATTAAGTTTAACTAAAGACGATATCTACTAATTTAATTAATACTATAGAAACGGGTAGCAATTAATTTGACTGAGCTAAAGGCTGGGAAGACGTGGGAATGCCTTTCTTTTAATTAAAAGGAAACCGCTGCCAGCAAAAATGTAGTGGTTTATTTTATTGTAATGATTTTTATTTGTATTAACACGATTTTTATTTGCTTGTAATGATATTTGATATATCGAACTTATTCTGTATTACAAACTTTAGCGGTTTTTCTATACTGAATTTCGTTTAACTGCGTAGAATGGCTGGCTGACTCGACAGCGTGTCTGATTAAGCCTAACGTAATGGGAGACGGAAACGCAAAATGGATTTTATATTTTATTCAATTTAACTTTAGAAATACTGTGATTAAAGGTTAGGGCGAATTAAGTTGAATATGACATTGAAAGAGGGAGAAGTTTAGTCGGCCTGAGCCAACTATAATTAACTAATTTACATTAAAAACCACTATAAGACACAATGCGTCTTTCGATCACAACTTTCAGCGAAAATCTGGTTGAAATGAGGTGTAGGGTTACCAACTGTAAATTTTAAAGCTAACTACTCTCTGGGCATACCACCTGAGATTTTAAAACTCTCTCTCTCTCTCTCTCTCTCTCTCTCTCTCTCTCTCTCAGCAGTTAAAATAAGACAAATTTTTAATTAGCAATCACGTCAAATTGCATTAATTAACAATCACATTAATTCTATTTATTACAGTATGTTAAATTGTCCTCAGTGAAAAACGTGCGTGTGTGTGTGTGTGTGTGTGTGTCGCCTGACTGAAAGTAGCTGGCTTTGGAATGGGGAACCCTCATCAGGGTATGGAGAGATATGCACAAGGAGGTAGTTTGTTTAAACAGTTGTTAAAAAAGTGATGAAGGCATGCCTTCAGAGAGTGCTTGGATGATTCACCTTGGCATTAGTCATAATATATATATATATATACACCTTTGGTTAGCTTCCGCCCGAATTGTTCATTCTGACGAAGGTCAAGCTTTTCACTCCACCTTAGATCTACAGTTTAACGTGGAATCCGAACCACGCCCCATCAGCAGCCCAGCGTCTTAACCACTAGGCCACCTAGGGTACCCATTTATCTACCAACCACTTTCTTTATTTTGTGGAAGGATGAACAGCTGGGTTTTGCTGGCCGCCGGCTGCCGTTGGGTCTCGAACGTATATTTAGGCTACACCCACAAATGACGGCCGCAAAAGTTCATAATATGACGTCACACAATTAGTATGACTAATCTCCCATATATATATATATATATATATATATATATATATATATATATATATATATATATATATATATATATATTTGATGAACATTTATTATATTTTTCTTTCACTGTTCATGTCTTATGTTTACACAGGTGTCAAAAAAGAGATAAGAGGGGATGCCTTCAGAGGGTACTTGGATGATTCACCTTGGCATTAGTCATATATGCATACACGTATAAATTACGTTTCCCATTCCTTTAGCTTACCCCCTTTCCTCGGCGACCGCTAAAGTTCATACTATCATGTCACGCATACATCTATATTTTTTTTATTTATTATCACCATTCTCCTTATCACCCCTACCCCTTATCATCCGCATCTCTTTGAGAAATTAAAATTTTGCTTTTTCCCCCTTTTCTCTCTTTTCCCCTCTTCTACCCTCACTCCCCTTAGTAGCACTCCTCTCCCCCACATTAGGTTAGGTTAGGTCACTCACTTATTTGCGCACCTGTGCGTTGCGCGTCTGTGTTTGTTTGTGTGACAACACATATATAGGATGACGCCACACACATGTGTGTATATATTTTTATTTATTTATTTTTTCTCCCTTAACACCATCCCTTTATCTTACTTCCCACTCCTCCATTCCCCCCACCATCATATATTTTATTATTTTTATTTTTCCCTTGTCACTCCCTATCCTCATTACCCCCTCACCCATTACCCCTTATTACCATCCTCCTTATCTTATCCCCCATTCTCCTCCACTCTACCACCATCGTGTATATATTTTTTTCTTTATCATCATCCCTTTATCTTATCCTCCCATTCCCCCTCTGATGCACACAGCTGTGGACCAGAGAGATTTAAATTTTTTTGCTTTTTTCCCTTTTCCCCTCATTCTCTCCCCCGTTTCCCCTTATCTTACATTTTTCGCCCATACTACTAACGTGGTCTCATCTGACGTATCACTGGAGGTATACCCTTAAACTTGTCACGAAAGGTAATACTGGATCTCAAAGGTTTGGATGAGCTCAATGTATCCTTGTGTGTAATTGATTTGAGCGCCTTCGGCGACGAGTCCAAACGTCATGCCCACCCTATGGAGAATGGGAAATGGACTTATAGATAAAGTATGTATGCGAGGTATCTTCAATGTACGAGCTGTCTTTGTCAATATAATCCTTAAATGGACAGCAAAAAAGTACAGTATTACAATCAAATGAGGTACTCGAAATCATCAGCAAAATCAGCTACGCAATCCGCTTCCATAATCGAGCAAGCTCTACTCTTCTGGATTTGGTTCTAATCAGCGATCGAAGACGATCAATGGAGCCTATTCCCATTCCATACGCAACACAAACTAATCCGATTCCGATTCTAATTCCGGTTAAAATCCAATCTTGAAACCGGACTCTGATTCGAATAAGAATTTAGTTTTTAATGCAAGAAGATAAGTATAAAAAAATACTAATACCTTCAGAAATAAAATTCATCCAGTTTTGGATTTTATTTTGAATTTCAGCTTAAAAGTTTATTTAAAAGAAATTACAAAATTAATTTATACTTTTTCAGAAGAGGAGTTAATCTTGTGGTACACACACACACACACACACACACACACACACACAGTGTATATATTATATATACATATACACTACAGTGACGGATCTAGGATATTTCTTTGGGGGAGGGGGCTGTTGCCTATACTGGTGCCCAGCATTAGCAGAGAAATACCGCCTTTACCTAATGCACAAAAAACACAATGTGGCTGCCCTGTTTAAGAGTAAGTAAGCACTAATTGGTTAAGATAACACATAGTTAATCCACGAATCTTTTATTTAATGCCAAAGGTAATACGGTAATTGAAAATAATATATATATATATATATATATATATATATATATATATATATATATATATAGCTGAGAGCTTTTTTCACGTGACTTTGAAGGCTGACTAGGAAGTTCGCTCTGCCAAAAGTTTTTTATTGGCAAGACGAAGTGGTTGGCATAAATGGAAAAACTTGAAAATTAAACTTCAAAAATTTCTGAACTTTAAATTGTAAAGGGTTTAAAATCAGACTTCATTGAAATTTAGTCGTTTGTGAATTTATGTCATTTCTCTAGTTGCGTGCTACGTGTGACGATGCGTTACGGTTGTTTAATCCCTTCGTAAAAGCATAGGTCATGAGCGATTCGAACCGCGGTCGGTACGTTCATTATCTGGTCGCGGTGGACGGTCACGCGTCCAACTACAATACTCAGACCAAATGTCGCTTAACTTCGCTGAACTAACCGGAAGCGGTGTCGAGACGTGGCTACGGCATAGCCCGTGTATTCTACAATATAGAATTAGATACGACGTTAAAACTCGGCTATTTTCAAAGGTTTCTTTTTCCAATATAGGATTGTCAATAAATGTGGATGAGTTACGATAAAGCTACGGGGAAAACGTTGAGAAAATGAAAAGCTGTTCACAAAAGCGTTCGGTGTGTTAAATAGTCTGCCACCTTGATGCTAGCCTTCTCAAATGTTTGCCTCTCATTATGCACCCAGTTTTGCTGATAGAATCAAGACCCGACTCAGTCTTGTCATTTATCTTCCAACAGTTGTTCTAAATATCGAGAGGGCATTTCCATTTGATAGGCGGTCTTCTCTTTCTGTTAAGTTAGGTTAGGTTCCACTGTTCATCAGTGATTGTCATCAGATCATTATATCATGTCGTGGTAAATGTTTATCATTATTAATATGTTTTGGGTAGTTTTTCACTAATATTGTACTTTTTATAGGATTTAAATCCTTTCTCTGTGTGTATATATATATATACACATTACACCACACACACACACACACACACACACACACAGCGGATCCAAAGGGAGCTGAAGGGGCTCGAACCCCCCCATTGAACACTCATCTTATGGGAAAAAGCCTTTCCTCTTATTTTTTCAGATTTACTGTGTCTTTGTTACAATAAAAACTGGCTGTTTATTATTATTATTATTATTATTATTATTATTATTATTATTATTAGTGCTTACTCACTCTTAAACAGGGCAGCCACATTGTCTTCTTTGTGCATTAGGTAAAGGTGGTATTCCTCTGCTATATACTGGGCACCAGTATAAGCACCAGTCCTTCCGAAAGAAATATCCTAGATCCGCCGCTGTATATATATATATATATATATATATATATATATATATATATATATATATAGAGAGAGAGAGAGAGAGAGAGAGAGAGAGAGAGAGAGAGAGAGAGAGAGAGAGAGAGAGAGTCTCAAAAATGCCACTATTTTTATTTGTCCGTTATTTTATAATGGATGTATATTTTACATTGGGGTTTCTTCTTCAGAAAGGTAACAGATTGGGGTTTTTATTCCGCATATACCTATGTATTTCTAATCTTTCATCATTATTTAATAACTAGTAAATATTGTATATTAAAACCGTTCTTTCACCATTTCATACTTAAAACAATAACTTTAGACGATACCGCTACCAATAGACTATAACCTTTAAAGTCTAAGAAAAGCCAAGTTTTGACTAAGCCTCCTCAAGAACCTAGTCTACACGGAACAGTGATGCCGCGTTTGCAGCTGGAACGGAAAATCAAGATCGTTGATTGGTTTCATGCGATAAATTCTGTGATGGACGCAGGTGCAGAGGAACTATTGCAGAGACTATGGATACAGACACCCACACGATAAAGACAATATCACGAATTGTTAGAAAATTTCATAAGGGTAGACTAATAGTGGTAAGCGACGACCCACAAGAACTGTGCAACACGTAAATATGGTTCATAAAATTATTGTGCGTAGTCCGTAGAAGTCAATTCGACGTTTTCAGCAGAAGTAGGTATTTCACGAACATCTCTGCATCGTATATTTCGTACCAAATTAAACATTTTTCCTACAAAATTCATTCGCAAGATTCGCTGACTAATGTTCAAAAATGAATGGAATTCGTAACATGGATGTTAGCAAAGCGAGAAGATCCTGAGTTTTTGAAACACATCCACTTTACTGACGAGTGTTATGTACACCTGTCTCGGGAAATTAATAAGCAAAATTTTCGTTACTGGGTAAATCATACTAGCGCTTCAATAGAGCTTCCACGTAGTGTTGCTAAACTCAACATTTGGGTCGCTGTTGGATGGCATGGTGTAGTCGGTCCCTACTTCTTTGAGAATGAAACTGGAAAAGCAGTAAC
The DNA here is from genome assembly GCA_023014485.1 of Bathynomus jamesi. Classification (NCBI taxonomy): domain Eukaryota; kingdom Metazoa; phylum Arthropoda; class Malacostraca; order Isopoda; family Cirolanidae; genus Bathynomus; species Bathynomus jamesi. The sequence continues at coordinate 722,425 of JAJOZX010000574.1, read as the reverse complement.
GGTAATGCAAAAGCCATATCGTCAGGATGCTACAAGATTTCTACTTACCACAACTAATTAGTTTGTTCCGTAAAAGAAATAACTGCATTACCCCAGATTCATATTGATTTCAGCAGGATGGAGCACCTTCACACATTGCTTGTGAAACTCGCAACTTTTCGAGGAAGCATTTTTCCGGGCAACTAATCTCCCTTTATGAGCCAGTGGAATGGCCCCCATATTCACCTGACCTAACATCCCCTGACTCTTTTTTTTGTGGGATTACATAAAAGACAGGATCTATTCTCCCAAGCCTAAGGCACTATGTCAAACATTTGTGTAAGATTAAATATTGTGTTAGAAAAAAATGGCCCTTTACACTGAACATGATGTTTAATCAAGGTTAATAAACTCAGGGACGTAGCCAGGAATGTCCCAAGAGGTGGGCGAACTTGAGCTACGTTCGTCAGTTTCCGTGGTGAATTGGGCGAGCCTATACAGTTATAGGGTTTGGGGGAGAACTGGAAGCTCTCCCAGCGGGATCCGGGGCGGAGCCCCTTAAGCCAGCGCATTTTAAGCTTATTTTTGTGTAAAAACTGACTGAAAATGTCAGTGCAACTGCCATTTTTGAACAGCCACAATACAGCTATCCACATGAAATATGTACCCTTTCCAACAAAAGTTTGGATTGGTGCAATCTAAGCTATATTATGATGTAATTACTTGTATTTTCTGAAATTTGAAATCAGGTATTGATCCTATAGTTTTCATATTTAACAAAGAAAGTAACTATTTTATTCACACATTTATTGATTTCATGCATACAATTATTTAGTGTATACACGTTTAACAGTATAACATACCTATGAATAACGAAATCATTAGAAGAGATCCAAATGAAACTCTCACGTATAAGGCAAGCCAAACTGGATGCAGAAACAGCTGGATCAGTTGAGACAGAAGAAACGCACATCTGTTTAACATATATAAAATTTTGGATCAATGAAAGAAAGCTTTCTTTCATTGATCCAAAATTTTAAACAGGATAATCGCGTGGAAAAATAATTTAGGGGTTACTTGACAAAAAAATATGTACTTTATCAAATACGCAATTACTTTACTAAATCAAAATCGAATACTTTAGTAATTACGCAATTTACATATAGGCACACCACAAAATCACATTACCGCTCACCGTCCGTTTTATTCCAGTAACAAATTGAGTCGTCTCGACTTTTTTCTCAAAAATCTGTCCAATATTTCGGACGCATCATCTAAAGTTAGCTTGTCTCTCTCCATGGCCATTAAAACTAATCCTGTCAGACGATCTTCACTCATTCTATTTCGTAGCCATGTGTCTCTTTCGTCGCCATGCTATATCACTTTCATTATGTTCTTCAACCGACTCAACTGATTTTCTTTTGAAATATTTTCGTATATCCATCGCAATATTGTATAACGAATTAACGAAGCTTGACAACACGCAATGATGCAACACGCCGTACTCGTCACACTGTACTATGATGCAGTGCATGCAAAACTAACTGGCGCCGAGTTGTGTTCAATTTCCCCGCGCTTCATATTTCAGTAGTTCAGTACGATACGTGTTTTGACGTGTTTAAAAAAACGATGCAAAATATCGCTTAAATAACATATATATAGATACAAACACTCCTTCCATTATATATAGATACCAAATTGTTAAATTTATAGTTTAGCGGTGAACCTTGGTTGTAATTACCGCAGATTTTTTTTCTGAATTTTCCAAGGGGGGGGCGACCGCCTCCGTCGCCCCCCTTGGCTACGTCCCTGAATAAACTCCTATGTTTTATGCACCTATGCACCTATATTGCATTTGTTTTCGTATCTAGATTCTTTTTATTTAGCCTAGAACATTTATTTCGAAATTGGGACATGTTTTGGTACACCTGGTATATAATAATGCAATCCTTATTGGCAGAAATAAATATTACAACGCTACCATGTACACTATTACGTTAATTTTTTAACAGAACATATATATTTATTTTACCTGTGTAGTTTGGCCATTTAGCTTTAGGCTTTACTGGGCTCTCAGATATATATATATATACAGTATATAATGTTTTTGTAACATTAAAATTAACATCATGGTATTCCGAATATAATTCGCAGATTTTTAAAGGATAATCCACACCCTTAAGTAAAGGACTTGTCAATACGATATCATCGGCATAAAGTTAAATTAATTAAATTAAGTTACATGACTTAAGTTAGATAACTAAAGTTAAATAAGTAAGTTATTTATCCCTATGTTATATTATCTATACAGCATCTACGTTTTGCCTCATTAAGTGAACTAATTAAAACATTAGTATACACTTTGAAGGTTAGAGAAGAGAGTAAGGAGGCTTGTCTAACTTCGCATCAGAAACCAAAATAATCCAAAAACACATTACCTATTTAACTATTAAAGTCTGATGGGTGTACCAAATTCTCATTATATTTAATACATAGACTGGAATAATCCTATCTTTTATTTTTTTTTTTAATGAAATAGTCATTCTCTCTATCACATCCAAGGAACAACTGAACATAATTGAATTACTGTTATGTTATTTAAATTAAATACAATTTTCTTCAATACATAAATACACAAATCAGTTGAGGGCGACTTCTTAAAACCAAACTAATTAAGAGATATCCATAAATAATAATTTCAACGGCGTAGCAAAAGTTTCTCTTCTCGAGCAATCTTGAGAAGCAGGAGGCAACTACAATAAGCCTTTAATTTGTATGATAGAATGTCCCCATATTTATTTTTGATAAGTGGTAAGATATATACCGTCATAAACTCTGCAGGACTATAACTGTGAGAAAGCATATTATATATACCGGGTGTCCGAGAATTATCTGTACAATTTTTGGCTGTTATTAAAAGTCAACCATGAAGTGTAGAAATTCCAGTGTTGTCCCATTTTACAGAGAATCTCATTAAGTTTTTTCTGATACCACGTTTTGACAAGTTTTTTAGAAATGTACGCGGGTGACAGACATTGATGATTTAAAAGCAAGAATCACAGCTGCTACTGAGCGAATTGATGTGGATATGCTGCAGCGTACATGGCAACATTTGGAGTATCGATAGGATGTTTTGCGAATCACTAATGGTGCACATATCGAATGTTTGTAACAACGTTACTTTAATAAAAGAAACTTTTGAAAATACAGATTCTAAATAATCTTGTTTAAGAATTTTACGTGTGTTATCAAGAATTTTATTAAAAGATGAAATTGTACAGATAATGTTCGGACACACTGGAATTTCTAAAAAACTTGTCAAAACCTGGTATCAGAAAAAACTTAATGAGATTCTCTGTAAAATGGGACAACACTGGAATTTCAACACTTCATGGTTGACTTTTAATAACAGCCAAAAATTGTACAGATAATTCTCGGACACCCTGTATATAATCCTTAAATTTTATTAAAAGGAAAGTATAATAAAATACTATAATAAAAGACTACACTATAATTAATTAAACCTTTAGGTCTAATTCTGGATAAAATTTTAGTTAATGATTACTTGGTTGGTGAATTTCTCCAACAATGACAACAACAAAGCAGAGCATATTTTTATAGAGGGTGTGGTCTCTTCTATACAAGTTTTGACGTCAAAGGTAATCAATAAACTTTTTTCAATATTCTATATGCGAAGTTTCAACTAATATATAATATATATATGGAGAGAGAGAGAGAGAGAGAGAGAGAGAGAGAGAGAGAGAGAGAGAGAGAGAGAGAGAGAGAGAGAGAGAGAGAGAGAGAGAGGTTTTGTGTGATGTTCCATTTCCTTCGAAATGACCTCGAAAAATGAAGAAGAAAGTTAATGATCAGTGCCAGAAACTGGCACAGCTCTCAGGTCAACTAATGCGGCCCATTGTACTAACTCCTGAATTATTATTATTGTTATTGATCAAAACCATCGGGAGTTGAACCCCCGACCCTACTGTTTTCGCTTTCACGGCATTACTATCTGAGCTACGGGCTCACACTTATTCCCCTTCGGCTCATTTGAATCTGAATTGCTGCGAGCGAAGTGTTTAATTTTCTGTTAAAGGTATCTATTTCGGCACAAATTACGTTTCTTACTTCCTTTGGCACTTGATTAGCGTGCCACGATGGCACTGACGACAAAATTATTTTCCTTCAAGGCGGAGGCGCGTCCTTGTCTTCAATTTAGGTGTGTAAAATATTCAGATTTTTCTCTTTCTGCTTTTGTCTGAACCATTCATAGTGTTCAGACATACACAGTTTTAAATTATATATATACATATATGTGTATATATACACAGTTTTAAATGATATATATATATATATATATATATATATATATATATATATATATATATATATACAGGGTGAGTTAAAAGTCTCCATACATAAGCAAAATGGTCATGATAAATAAATGATTATTTATTTTTTATTTTTTTGCAGGTGATGTGCTGAGATACCTTTGTATGTGCCATCCGTACGTGCATTCAGTGTAATGGTTCCCACATAGAGCATATTTTGTGACTTACAAGTGATTGCATAATAAAGTGACCAGTTTGCCAATGTATGGAGACTTTTGACTCACCCTGTATATTAGAACCAAGCAAAGGTGGTCACTTTAGGTAGGTGTTTAATTTAAAAAATAATTATATATCTTCGAAGAGATCTGATATCAAACTGAGCACCTTTTTTTCAAGTTATGTGCTTGGGCTGTAAAAAGGCTTATTCTAATAATTAGAAAAAATGATGGATTTTCGTAATGAAACATACTCGTTTTAGCTTTCTGTTTATTTAAATGTGGAAACAATTTTCCGAAAATTCTAAGCATGAGGCACGACATAATTAAGTTGTTAAACCATTTAGTTTATTTAAAATTGTATGGTCACTTTAACAGATGAATTTCTGAACTAAAAACTTAAAACTGGTCACTCTCTACAGTATCCAGGTGGTCACTATGTTGAGAAAAATTTAAATTGTAAATTACTTTATTTTTGCCGGGACCGCAGAGAAGTGGTCAGTTTAGTCGGGTATTCACTCTGCAAAGGTGGTCACAGTGGCAGGTTCTAATATATATATATATATAATGCATTTAATGACTTTTAATACCTTGAATAATGAACATTTCCTTCGGTGAACCTTGAACGTTGGAAACATTCCCAGTGACCCTGTGATATTATATATTGTCATTGGTTGATCCTGCTAATGAGACTATTTATATACAATGATAAACTCTGCGTACACTATGTTTGTTTGCATTGTTAAAATTATGTCAGGTTAAATTAATACAAAATAATTGGCACATATCCACGTGCCTATACCCGTACATCGACGTTAAAAAATTAACTTAACCCAATCTAACCTATGCTAACCTAAGTTAACGTAACATAACTTAATCTAACCCGCAATATATTTGTCGATATATCGACAAATGTATAGAATGTTAAGCAGACATCGGCGACAGACGGACCTTCGGTTTAAAAACGAACGGGTTCAGTGCTCTATCTAAAACCGGTTTATTCATAACCTAACTCAACCAAATTTAACTTAACCTAACATTTTCGATCGAAGCGCGGACGTGTTCCATTCGACCCAATAGTTCGAGGGAATCCGACCCAAAGGGAATGCCACGTAATAAAGTTTTCACTCTGGTGCGGCAATTTCTCGAAAACAAAAGAAGCGCGTGCTGGTAGTGAAATATGTGGATACAAGAAAATACATTTTAAGAGAAATGTAATGTATGTAATTATGTTGCAGTTGGTTACGGTTATTGATAGCAATTTTTGCGATGTACCTGTAGAATCCAAAGGAAACATCCATTATATCTTATAGTTGTCAGAAGCTTGTGAAGCCCTATTACAGTAAGTGTAATATAGCTTAAGTTAGCCAAGGTGTAGGTGTAAGTTAATTTGCATTATTGTAGTTTAAATTAGTTATATATATATATATACACCTTGGTTAACCTTGGTTAACCTTGGATTCGTTTCCGCCTGAATTGTTTATTCTGACGAAGGTCAAGCTTGTCACTCTACCTTAGACATACAGTTTCACTTCCAATCCGAAACACGCCCCACCAGCATCCCAGCGTCTTAACCACTAGACTACCCAGGGTACCCATTTATCTACGAACTTATTTCTTTATTGTGTGAAAGGATGAACAGTTGGGTTTTGCTGCGCGCCGCCTGCCGTCACTGGGTTTCGATCCCGGGGCCGATGGATTCATAGTCAGCGACGCTATCCACTGCACCACCGAGGCGCATATAGTGTGCGTGCGTATGCGCGAACGCTTGTTTAACTTGAGCTCATGAGCATACGACTCTAGCAATACCGTTAATTAGTAAGAAATACTGATATTTATAGCGATTACGAGTAACGTATACATTCCTCATACATTCCACTGCCTGACTACATATTAATATTAATAATAATAAAAATAGTAATAATACACCACCAATCATGTGTATTCTGAGAAATACTCGCATGAACACACCTTTAACAGAGACACACTTGTTGTTTACACTTTAATTAAAGACTCGAAATCTGAGTTTAATATTTAAAAAAGAAAGTTTTCAGTTTTTATAAAAAATTAATAACGTCATTAGGTCGTTATTTCAATGTTAAATAATGTTAATTATATTCCTCATAACCGTTTCTTGCTCTTTTGTTCTATTCTATTTTTAGTATGTTGAATAACTGATAAGATGAAGTTTCAAGTGTGTGTGTGTGTGTGTGTGTGTGTGCGTGCGTGTACACGAGTATTTGACTTTTATAAAAGGACTGAACGTGACTTCAGCAGATGTTGAGTTCTGTTTTTGCGTTCCGTCTAACGAGGTTTTAAGAGATTGAAATAATTATTGTGTACTTACTTACCAAGTCTGAGAAGAATGAAAACAGCTATCGACCATTAACTTATAAAAGGAAAATATGCATTCTTCGTTCGAATTCGTTTACGACTCATTGACTCGCGTCTTAAAAATGAAACAAATATTTATTTGATTCTAAATGGCGAAACGCAATATAATAAAATTATTTTGTTGGAAATTCTTTTGCTTTAAAAATAGAAGGTTTAGTTATGATTTAAAACTTATTAATTCAAAATTTAAAATAAGTTTAAAACTGAATAATTTACGGGAATGATTTGAACGCATTTCCTTTCTGTCTTCATAAACAACTTGAAAAAAGTGAATTAGATGTCGTAACTCTGTTATGGAATCTGAAATGTGTAACATACAACAATACAGACACTCTCTTACGCGTTCACTGTGACCCAAATGAGCGAAAACAATCTCAGACGCTATAATCATATGGTTAAATCGTTTTGGTGGGATTGAATTAAGTCTAAAGTTAGATTAAAGTTGGAAGATTTGGAATGCAAAATGTGGTGTCCGCACAGACCTCATAGGCTGCATTTACTCGGCTGTGTGTGTGTGTGTGTAAACTACATTTACTCGGCTCTGTGTGTGTGTGTGTGTAAGCTACTTTACTCGACTGTGTGTGTGCGTGCGTGCGTAGGCAACTGGGCATAAGTGAAGTCGAGTACGTGATAATTCACAGATGTAGTGGGGTAATTTTTTGTGATGTACCACTTTTGGTACCTCAGGACATTAAAAAGTTTGGATCACCTGAAAATCAGGGCCCCCAGCCTTCTTTAGTTAGCTTTATGAGGCTAACTAACGAAAATATCACGACCTAACCTAACCAATAGTTAGGTCAACTGTACGCCCTTGACGATTGGTTCGGATAGGTCGTTATATTTTCGTTAGTTAGCCTTATAAAGCTAACTAAAGAAGGCTGGGGGCCCTGATCTTCAGGTGATCCAAAAGTTTATATAAAAAATCTAGAAACATGTTTATTCTCGGAAAAAGATATGTTGGTCCTGATTAGGTTAGGTTACACAAGAGATTAGTTAAGGTTTAGTTAGGTTAGGCTAGGCTAGGCTAGGCTAGATTAACGAGTACCTCATTATTTGATGACTTAACAAAAACCACCCTTCGAGCCCTTAATTGTGGCTGAAATACTTATCACGCCCTTCTCGGTTCGATGGCACTAAGGTTAGGTTAAGTTAAATTAGGTTAACTTAGGATATTTGACCTAATAAAAAATATTCCCCAAGGGTGCCAAAGTGGCACCTTTCAGATTCTCAAAGTATAGGTATCTGACTATCATTTTATGCAAAAATTAATTTAAGTTGATTAATTAATTTTTTAGATGTACTCGTATGGATTGAAAAAGTCGGTACCTCGGTTATGCGGAGATGCATACACACACACACACACACACACACACACACGTGTGTGTGTGTGTGTGTGTGTGCGTGCGTGCGTGCGTGCGTGCGTGCTTGCTTTCTGGAAATTATACGTAGACCCTACTTCATTCACTGGTTTCTGTTTGGCATAATCGGTGTCAATAATGATTTCAGAAACGTTTCCCCAAGTTTGTCATTGAGGCTGCACCATTGACACATGCGCAGAATTTGTTTATAGGATTTTCTGAATTGATTGAAATTAGTTCAATTGGCCGATTAATTTAAAGGTATTGATAAAGCAGATCAAAATATTCTCTCAGTTCTTGAGTCCATTCATCCGTTCCTTTAGGAAAGACGTTAAATCGAATGGAACAGATTATATATATAATATATATATATATATATAATGCGCCTCGGTGGTGTAGTGGTTAGCGTCGCTGACTACGAATTCATCGGCCCCGGGATCGAGACCCGGTGACGGCAGCCGGCGCACAGCAAAACCCAGCTGTTCATCCTTCCACACAATAAAGAAAGTAGTTGGTAGATAAATGGGTTGCCTAGTGGTTAAGACGCTGGGCTACTGGTTGGGCGTGGTTCGGATTCCACGTTAAACTGTAGGTCTAAGGTGGAGTGAAAAGCTTGACCTTCGTCAGAATGAACAATTCGGGCCGAAGCTAACCAAAGGTTACCAAAAGGTTTTATATTGCAAAAGGGGCCATTCAAAAACCACGCGGTCCTTAAAGGGGGAGAGGGGTTCATTATTTGACCACTAAGGGCCACATGAGGGAGGGGGGGTCTTGACGTTTAACCACGTGGCCAATACTAAGCATTAAAATATCCTGTTTATAATATTGTTTATCATATCATATTTTATATATAATATTTCATAAACTCCAGAAAATTGCAGAAGACTCGAATCTTTATAAACACAAATTCGCTGTACCTTTATTTCGGAAAATTCTACAAGATTCGAATCTTTAACGTTCATGAAACACAAATTCGCTCTACTTTTAATTTGATTATTTTTAATTTGCTTCATTTTAATTTGCATTTTAATTCACGTAAGATTAAGAAGGGGTAGGGGGTGACATCAGAAGACCACGTGGTTTTGGAGGGGGGTTTAAGTCATTGGCCACAAATGACCACAAAGGGGGGGTGACGGGTTTAGGGACGCCCCCCCCCCCCACGAAAAAGGACCACGTGGTTTTTGAATGACTCCAAAAAACTCGGTTTTGGTTTCTTCGGTTAAAAATACAATTTTTCATTCGTGTTTTCGATATTTGTGGGGTTATTTTTTGCGAGGAAAGACTTCTTTTTCATGTTAATGTTCCTTAATTTAGGCTTTGCAGATGTTAATTGGGTTTTTAGGACCTCTAGTACCTCTGATGAGCTTTTAGAAAATTCTACAAGAATGTTTGTAAAGAAACGTGGCCACAAGAAGTTCAAGTGGGGGAGTCTCGCTAACACCCTCAAACGTGGGAGTGGATCTGTAATCATCTAGGGTTGTATCTCTGCAAATAGAGTTGGCTGTGGTGAAAATTAATGGAACAATGAAAAAAGAGGGTGTATTAAAACAGGTTGAGCAGACACGCCCTGCCCAATGGACGTCGCCTAATTGGACCAAACTTTGAACTTATGCATGATAATGACCCAAAACACAACCAAAATAAGCAA
>JAJOZX010000574.1:667500-707500 GCA_023014485.1 Bathynomus jamesi | reverse complement strand
CAAATCATACAAAAGTAAACACATGAAATACATAATGGCATTTTATTCGGTCTCACCATCTAGAATGTTCCGGTAGTTTCCCATATGCACGCGTTATGGTTACGTTTCCTATTAATTGAGGGTATTCATTATCTCAAGAACTAGAGCCAAATCGGAAAAACTACTTTCATTTTGGAATTCAGCAACCCCAAAATACCCTAAATTCGTACGAATTTCCTTGGCAACGAAAAAAAAAAGTTTTTTTGTTGACCTGTGTAATATAATCATTTTCAGAACCTACAGATTTATATATTTTATACACACACACACAGTGGCGGTCCTAGCTTACATGACGCCCTGGGCGAACCTCACCTTCAGCGCCCCCCCCCCCCTGTTCGCCAACACACACACATTCGAATCCCCCAAAATAAAGGACAGACATAACTCTTTCACAAAATAACTTTTATGGACTAATTGTTGGAACTTCAGAACCAAAACAAAGACTCAAATTTCTGAATTTTACAAATCCTTCATCACGTAAATAGAATAACTCACTTAAGAGAATGTAATTATGATACTATGAACAGGAAAAATACAAATTAAAATGCACAACTGCCATAAATAAACTATTTTATTTATTCTTATTTATTTATTCTTATTTTTATTTTTATTTTTTTGCAGGCGCTCATGCCGCCCCTCCACAAATGCCGCCCTGTGCGGCTGCCCATATTGCCCATATGAGGAACCGCCACTGCACACACACACACACACACACACACACACACGAGTATATTTCATTGCCAAGTATATAGAAGGTCAACTGTACTTACGAGGCTCCTTTTGGTTCATCACCATCATTCAGAAGCAACGTTACTTTGTATTGCCATAATCAAATGAACAATCTGATTCATAACAATTTTCGTGCCTATGTCGTTAGTTTTCATTGCAGACGCTTCTCTCTTTATAGGTCCGGGTGCATGATTCTTCAGGAGCAATGTGATACGGGTTTGTGTTTTCTCTTGAAGGCAACACAAACGTATACGTCCCAATCACAAGCACACTTGTATCACACTAGGTTTAATTATATATATATCTTTAAGAAAAGCGATAAAGGTGCGGCGGGAAATTTTAGGCCAATCAGTTTAACGTCTGTTGTACTGTTGTAGGTAAGCTACTGGAATCAATAATTAGAGATCGTATAGTCGAACACTTAGAATTGCATAAACTAGTTAGAAATAGGCAGCACGGTTTTAGGCGAAACAAATCTTGCTTAACTAATCTTTTAGAATTTTTCCAAAGCGTGGTTGACGTTTACGATAGACATCGGGCGGTTGATGTAGTGTATTTGGATTTTAAAAAAGCGTTTGACACCGTGCCGCACAAAAGACTCATTGAAAAAACTAGGGCTCATGGAATCAGGGGTGTAGTAATAAATTGGGTAGAAGAGTGGTTGCGAGGTAGGAAACAGAGGGTGGTCGTTGATGGAGCGGAGTCGTGTTGGGCTAATGTAGCGAGTGGCGTTCCTCAGGGTTCTGTATTGGGCCCCTTGCTTTTTCTTATATATATTAACGATTTAGATGTCGGCCTAGTCAGTACAGTTTCAAAGTTTGCGGATGACACGAAGCTGGGTGGTAGGGCGATTAATGACGAAGATAGAGGTAAAATCCAGGAAGATCTGAATAAAATCGTTGATTGGTCAGTCATATGGCAAATGAGATTTAACGTTGATAAGTGCAAAATTTTGCATATAGGTTCGCGTAACGGTAATTTTGCGTATAGTATGTCAGGGAAAGATTTAACAAGCGTAGAGCAGGGAAAAGATCTAGGAGTTATAGTCACTGGTGATTTAAAAGTAGCGAAACAAAGTACAGCAGCGGTCAATAAGGCGAACAAAGTGTTAGGTTTTATAGCTCGAAATTTTGAGTACAAATCGCGCAATATTATAGTTCCTCTTTATAAATCATTAGTTAGACCCCATTTGGAGTACGCGGTCCAATTTTGGAATCCGCATATGCGCAAAGATATAGACAAAATCGAAAGAGTTCAAAGACGAGCAACTAAGATGATTCCGTCTTAGGTCAAAGTCGTACGAGGATAGGCTTAAGGAGTTAAAGTTGACTACACTCAAGACTAGGATGCTAAGGGGTGATCTAATCCAGGTTTTCAAAATTATGAATGGGTTCGATAACGTAGATAGAGATACCTTTTTCGAAATATCTCAATATAATAGGACTAGAAATAACGGGTGTAAGTTGACAAGTAGAAGGTTCGAGACAGCAGTTGCGAAAAACTTTTTTACGCATAGAATAGTAAATAGCTGGAATAGTTTGCCGGTAGAAGTAATTACTAGCACATCTATAAACATGTTTAAAAATCGATTAGACGCATATGTTGATAAATTGGGTATAGTTTAAGGTAGTAAAATTAAGGCTTTGTGGTGATAGATCCCACAGCTCAACACAAGTGTTGTGGGATATAGGGAGGCAGCATCTTGGGTTAGGGGATACTCTCTGTCCTTACACACCCCATTTAAAGAGATTCCTCTGCCGAGTGGTGCCCCCCATAGTACTGTGAGGTATTGAAAAACTCATGACCTTCACTTGCCCCACAAACACCTTTAAATGGGAGACCCAAAATGGGTGCACACACATTTCTACATTACTGTACAGTCTTTACAGCCACACCTACACTTTTCCTCCTAAGTATATATATTGTAATGTATATGGTGATAAATTTTGACTTGGTCCGCAATCGATATGGACCGTGACTTATTTTTGGTTGGCAAGGTACTAGTATTGTTGGATACCATAATGAAATTGACTGGATTCTTTGGATCTGATATATTTGCATGTCAGTTATAAATAGATATAGAGTGTAACATATTTGTGGATAGTAGTCTATTATGACTTGACTTGATCCTCTGGATCCAGAGATTCTATCTTTAGTTTTAAATCGATAATTAATTAGTTTTAAATTGATAATTATTTAGTTTTGTAAAAATTGGTCGTTGCCAATGTACAGGCAGTTTTTACATAAATTTATTATGTTCTTGTGGTTCGGAACCCACATAAAATTGTAGGTCCCCTCCGCCACCACGGAGGACATACACAATACACAATTACGAACACAGTTAGGTAGACCAGCCATGAGTGGATCCTAGGGTCTTTGTTGGTCTGAAAACATTATAACATATATAATATATATATATATATATATATATATATATATATATATATATATATATATAATAGGGATAGCCAAAAGTCGCGATCGGATCGTTTAAAAATGTACAGGAATTAGAAGTGAAGAGTGTCTTCCAAAGAATATTTACGACGGAATTCACACAAATTTTACAAATAGAAGCAGCTAGGCCTAGGATAATCGGCCTAGCCTAGACTACGTGGTATGTAAACAAACTTCATAATGACGTAGGCTATCAAGCCTTCAACATGGTGGATACAAGTTCTTTTACAATCGAGGAGCATTTTGTTGCGAGTGTTTGGGTTCACGAAAAAGAGCGTACTGGTAAAACTTATAATGATATAAGAGAAGACTTTGCAATGCGTTTTAATAAAGAAGCTCCGATTGAGACAAATTTAAGTAAACTGGAGAAAAGACATTCACGACCATAGGCCCGCATTTATCAATGAATTATCTGATCATGATATGAACGTCATGCCTAACTGGAGTCATGCCAAATTTTATTGCATGAATTTTCAACCTTAGCTTCTCGTCGAAACATTATGTTCATTGATGAATGTGCCATATATCTTAGTACGAGGTCTCGAATATTTATATCTGGGCGAAAGAAAATCCCCACTTCTTTGAAGAAATAACACAGTACCCTCTTCATGTTATGATGTGGGTTGGTGTAACCTATGAACTGATTGTTGGTCCATATTTTTTCGTTGCGAGTGTGACTGGTCAGAGTTATCTGGAGATGTTGTCTCATTGGTTAATTCCCGAACTTGAGAAAGTGAGCCTTGTAAACTGTTATTATACAAAAGGACGGTGCACTAGCCCATTATGCTATTAACGTGCGTAATTTCCTGAACAACCAATTTCCAGTGTGGATTGGGCGAGAAGGATCTTTCAATTGGTCTTCCAGAAGTCCCGACCTCACAACTTGTGATAACTGGTTGTGGTCTTTCTTGAAGGACAAACTTAGCCCGATGCGCATCCACTCTGTTCAAAAGGTAAAAATGGAAATTCTTCACATATTTAAAGTCATTACACCTGAAATGCTTCGAAAAGCTTCACGGCGTATTTGGCGAGTGCAATTATGCGTTGATCACGACGGTATCCAGACGGACCAATTTGACGTATAAATAGCAAGGTATCTTTTTATTTAATTTCAATTTCATTTACTATAATGGTTTTTTCTTGTTTTTGGTTTAAATATAGAGGGTTTCAACTTGCAAAGAGCTGATAGAACAGCGAGACGTAAAGGTGCTGTGCTATATATGTACATGAAAGTCATATGACAGAACGGTAATAAGTAAATCAAACAGCTTTGTGGAACTCCTAACACTGAAAAGAGAAAAACTAAACGTGATACTGATAGTCATCTATAGACCTCCAAACACTCCAACCGGAAAATTCTTGGATACCATTGATGATATCAGAAACCTAATAAAGGCCATAAACCCTCCATCCCCCAATATTATGCTCTGCGGAGACTTTAATTTTCAATTTATAAAATACAAAAAGGTGGGTAGGAATATATACAGTATATGCACCAGGACAAGGGGGCGCACAGGAGAAGTCCAGGAGCAAGCAAAAATGTTGATGGCTCTCACAAACGAATTTATGCTGACACAGGACATAACAGAAAATACCAGAAAAAATAACTGCCTAGATCTGGTATTCACGATTAACACGAACTTGATTCCTGATATAAAAATAACCCTAACATTTATCTCAGACCACAACATAATTGAGATATCAACAAATATGGCGACAACTTTAAAAGACAATACACATACTGAAGAAAGAAGCAAATTTAAGATTTTTAACTTAAACTCCAAGACTATAGATTGGGAAGCAAACCGATCACACATTGCCCAAATAGAGTAGAGAACAGTTTTAGAGAATAAAACAACTGAAGAAATGCTAACAACCTTAGGAAGAAAAGACGCTGAGAATTTTAGAAAAATATGCTCCGAAAGCACAGCCAAAAGGAAAGAGGAACTGCTTAGAGAGGCAAAAGAGAAGAATATTCCGCAAAAGAAAGAGTATCGACGAAATTAGCTAACTGTGGAGACAACAGTGCTAGGAAAGTAATACAAGAAAAACTGGAGAGTATTGATAGGGAAATACAAACCCTGATTAAGGGCCATACAGAGAGGGAAGAGGAAAAGGCGATAGAATCAATAAAGAAAAATCCAAAATACTTTTGTAGCTATGCGAAAAGGAAAACAAAAACTCGCGCCACTATCGGGCCCTTAAGGAAAGAAATAATGAACTAACAGACAATCTAAAAGAAATATCTGAAATATTGAGAGCCCAGTATGAATCAATGTTCAGTACCCCAAAAAGTGACAAAGCGATACCTGGCATAGATGCACTCTTTGAAGAGAAATTGCAAGAAGATTGTATAACAGACTTTGATTTTACCCCAGAAGATGTAGCGAGAGCTATAGGACAAATTAAATCACATTCAGCTGCAAGTCAGGACAAATGGAACGCACTAAATTGCATTAAAAACTGTAAAAATGAAATAGCTACACCCTTATAGTGGATATGGAGAAGATCCCTAGACACTGGGGAAATACCGCGCATCTTGAAAAGAGCAAACATTGTCTCTGTATATAAAGGAGGGGATATATCTCAAGCAAAGAATTATAGACCAGTGTCATTGACGTCCCACCTCACCAAAGTATTTGAAAAAATAGTTAGAGTGAAAATCTATGACTTCTTGGAGATACTGGAAAGATTCAGCGAAAATCAGCACAAATTCCGATCAGGAAGATCATGCCTATCACAACTTATAGAGCGCTATAACAATATCCTAGATGCACTTGAAGCAACGAAAACTACGATGTCATATACACGGATTTTGCTAAAGCTTTCGACAAATGTAATCATGGTATAATAGCACATAAAATGAAACATATGGGTAAAACAGGCAAAGTGAGAAAATGGATCTACAACTTCCTCAGAGAACGTCGACGGTCATCAAAATTCAAGGTGTATCATCATCAGAATCAGAAGTACACAGCTCAGTACCACAAGGTACAGTACTGGCCCCACTTCTTTTCATTGTCATGCTAACAGACAGACAGTGGAGTAAACAGCAACAGTATAGTAACATCTCTTGCAGACGATCCAAAGATCAGCAGAAAGGGACACGAACAAAATAAACAAATGGTCAGAAGATAACAACATGACATTTAACACCGAGAAATTTCAGGTCTTGAGATATAGTAGAAATGAGGAACTTAAACGGACTGCATATTATGCTTCAGATAGACCGGAAATTCAGAGAAACACGAAAGCGATCGATTTGGGGGTTATAATGACCGATGGTGTCAAATTCGATACATAAAATCAGATAGTGATAAACAAAGCAAAAAGAGACGCGGGACAGGTACTAAGAACTTTCAAAAGAAGGGACAAGACAGTAATGATTCCTCTGCTGAAAACACTGCTCATACCAAAACTTGAATACTGCTCAGTCTTGACGTCCCTTATAAAAAGGAAGAAACTAATAAACTAGAAGAAACTCAGAGACATTTCACAGCCAAGATTGATTGCTGCAAAGAATTCAACTACTGGGAAAGACTAAGTAAACTGAATCTATACTCCCTGGAAAGAAGAAGAGAGAGGTACACCATAATCTACATATGGAAAATGATCGAAAAACTGGTACCAAACCTCAAACTAAACCCAATTACCATCCAAACAACTGGAAAATAGGAAAGGCAGACTGTGTAGTGTTCCCAAATTAAAGGCCTGACAAGGGACCTCTTCAACAATGAAGGAAAATAGCTTGGTTGTCAGGGGGCCCCAAGACTTTTTAACCAGTTTCCAAATGACCTCAGAAACGTTACAGGGGTCAAAGTTGAAGTCTTCAAAAGAAGACGATGTTTGGCTCAGGACGGTACCAGATGAGCAGGGTGTACCTGGCTATGTGCGGTGGAGAGCGCAAGAGAGCGACTCGTTCCTCCACCAAGTCAGGCCTAGAGGCGGGGCTACCAGCTTGACCTTCGTGTGAAGAGATCAACACACGGAACTTCAACGCGGTTAACGAGATTAAACAAAATGTTTCAAAAGTTAAACCTCATTCTTTTATCAACCATTCTGTACGACCCAATCGCGACTTTTGGCCATCCCTCTATATATATATATATGAGAGAGAGAGAGAGAGAGAGAGAGAGAGAGAGAGAGAGAGAGAGAGAGAGAGAGAGAGAGAGAGAGAGAGAGAGAGAGAGAGAGAGAGAGATTTTGCTAAAGCTTCGTTTTCTCCATGTTTTTTATTTGATAATAAAAGTGAATAAATAATAGCATATTTATTGAATCAATATATTCATATGTGTTGCCTTTCTCCTTTCCATTATATAAAGGTGACACACATTCTGGCATTCCACTGATGAGCTTTGCCATTTATTCTCGAGGACAATCATCGTGATGTCTACTCTCTCTCTCTCTCTCTCTCTCTCTCTCCTCTCTCTATATATATATATATATATATATATATATATATATATATATATAAAGTTAGGAAAACAGTTAGGTTGTTAATGAAACAATAAAGGCGACAAGAATAAACTTAAAAGACCACTTTTTATGCATGCAGCAATTGCAGCATTTTATGAAAGATGTCGTTCGTGCTCTGAAATCGGATGTTCATATTTAAAAGCAATAAAATTAGTTTTAGTAAAGGTGCCTCCCCTCAGCTTTGATGTTGAGAAGGGGAAAAAAAGAGGTGCAGAGGGGAAATATATTAAAAATGGGATAACCAGATGCGAATGTTTTCGGAGATGGTAACAGTGAAAAGAAGACGAAAAACACAACACATTGAAATCATTCAAAACGTTATGGTTATAAGGTCAAAAAGAGGGCCAGTAAGTTCGAGGTTAGTGTCTATGCGGTGTACGACTCGTACACTGCATAGAAACTATACTTCATCATTAGCGTCCCTAATTTTGGTTCCTTTATACAGTATATTTTAATTAAGGTTTCTTCGGATATTGCGCGCTTCCAAATATTTCTGGAAACTAGAAACCTGACCTGATATTTACCAAGTAGAGGGTTAAAAGAGCGCGAAGGTAGATGTAAGAAATTTCACTTCAATTATCACATATAAACCAGTGACGCATTTTGTGTTTTGCAAATGCGCAGTTGCAGAGCCGTTTCTCGCTCTTCCGAATTTGCTCTTCTTACTAGAGTTTGTTTTTACTTTTCGAATCGACGATGTCTTTGAAATAAAAGAACCTTTCACTACAAGCTAAATATGATAACGGAAAATAACAGGCTTCTATATAACGTAATATTTTGCTCATTTGCAACTGTTAATTGCTACGAATTATATGTGTATACAGTAACTATAATCTGCGCACTATATACACAATAAAAAAACAAAGTGTACATAGATATTTGCAGTTTAATTAAAAGAAGGGAGAATGTATACTCAACGGACTGTGACGTAACCTCGCACCCAAAGAACTCTCCATTTAATTTAAACAAAACAAATTGTTTGAATTTTAGACAGAGTATACTGTACTTCAGAATTTCAGATGCTACTGAAGCCTGGTTTGACCAACAATCGGAAGACTTCTATAAGCCTGACATCACGAGATTGAAGGATAAGTGCATTAAAGTCAGTGGACTGAAAAATAAACTATGAATTCTTTGTCTTCCAAATTATTGTATTTTATCCCTCGTTCGCAAAACTCTTTGACCACCAGTGGCGTATCAAGGGAGGGGCGAGAGGGGCGACCGCCCCGAGCGGCACTTCCCGAGGGGCGGAAAATTACTGTCAGGCGGGCGCAGTATGCAAAATTTTGGGTTTTTATGTTTTAAAATGCAACCCTCCAAAAAATTATATCTCGTCATACACATTCATTGTGTACTTATTTTTCTGGGATCCAGTGCTGAAAGAAATCAATGATGCTCAGCTATATTTTCAAAGAAAGGGACTTGCTTTGGACCAGTGTGCATTAAAAATGAACTCTTTATCCGTGTTTTTAACTAATGAACGAGAGGCAGTAGTATCAAACGCTGCAGATGCCGCCGAAGAGTTCTGTAATGAAATGGATATCAGTATAGACCGCAGAGTCAGGAGACGG
The DNA here is from genome assembly GCA_023014485.1 of Bathynomus jamesi. Taxonomy (NCBI): domain Eukaryota; kingdom Metazoa; phylum Arthropoda; class Malacostraca; order Isopoda; family Cirolanidae; genus Bathynomus; species Bathynomus jamesi. The sequence continues at coordinate 698,231 of JAJOZX010000574.1, read as the reverse complement.
AGAAGAATGCCTGGAGAGCAAGCTCGTGATGCTGGATTGACCGTGCAAGAGGATGTACGCAGAGAATTTTTTGAAATCATGGATCGTTTATTAGCAGAAATTGAAAAACGCACAGTTTGTCTTAAAAACATGAATGATCGCTTTGAATTTCTGTCTCCTTCGTACCTTTTGAATCAGTCCAAAGATGAAGAAATTAATACCAAGGTCAATAATTTTTCTTCCATCTACAATGACATTAATCCAGGAAGTCTACTGGAAGAAATAAAGCGTTTGCGCAGACATTTGCTCAGTTTCGAAAGCATAAGCGTCGACGATGATCCAAAGAACTGGGATATGTTAAAACTACTTCAGTGGATCGTTAAATGGGATCTAGTGGAATCTTTGCCTCATATAACAATTGCCCTCCGGATCTGGCTAACTACATGCATGTCCGTGGTAAGTTGCGAACGAAGTTTCTCGAAACTGAAATTTATAAAAACTTACCTCATGTCAACTATAAGTCAATCTAGACTGAGCAATTTGGCGATTATTTCAATTGAACGCGAAGTTGCAGAGACAATGGACATAGAAAAAATCATTCCTGAATTTTCTGTTATGAAAGTCCGAAAATTTAACTAGGCATTATACATTATATAGTTATTGTTAAAATTATGTAGTGTATTATGTACGGTACATTATGTAGTATTGTTAAAATTGAAGTTGCTTTATTTAAGTTTTTCTATCAATAAAAGTTTTGTTTAGAAGTGTATTTTTGTAAAGGAATTGTTTTTTAAAACTGAAATTTTTTGCGGGGGGGGGGGGGGGCATTTTCGCCCCGAGCGGCAAAAAGTATTGGTACGCCTCTGTTGACCACCCCTCGAATCTGAACCTGGTCCGATAAAGAATAGGCATAAAGGTCACCGATACAAAAATAACTTCCTATTTTATCTTTCGATAAACCTTTAAAAAAAATTAATTAAGAAAAAAAAATGATTTGTGATCATATAAAAAGGTCAGAATTCTGATATATTCTGGAACTAAAACCAATATTTTATAGAGAAATATATCATATAAAAATCTATATGATAGATAGGAACATATTAATATATTTTTAGATCACCATTTTTAACCCTTTATCGCCGAACTTTTTGCGTAGGGTTGAGTCTAAATGCATGTATCTGAAACGTTACGTATTCGACGCACAGTGCGGTAAAGGATTAAGTATCATTAATTATTATTTATTAATTACTGTTGTCGTTATCATTATTTTTATTATCATTATTTAGTTAGTTGTTCTTTCATTTATTTAGAAAGGAGAACACTATTTCAGGCGATATGTAGTCCTTTAAATTTGGTTGGAAGACAGACGTCTCAATTTTATATAAATTCAATTTAATTAATTTGGATAGTTGGGAAAAATTTGTCAAAAATTAATTAAATAAATGCTGTCCTACCGCAAATGTGAATTTAGTTAAAAAATAATGAAGCGTGTAGCAACACAGCGGTGTTGCCATAGATTGAGGTTTTTTATTATTGAAATCATTAAATATGGTGAAAAAGGACATAATTTATTTTTTTATTTTTCTCTTAATAGATGTACAGAAACGATGCCTTATATATATATATATATATATATATATATATATATATTAGAGTTGCACCGATACCAATATTTTGGCCGATACCGATACTACAAAAAAGTGCCGATACCGATACCGATACCGATACTTTTTAATTAATTAATAGTTTTAAAATTGATTATTAATAAAAGTTCAAGTAAATGATATAATATCTCAATTAACTTAAAATGCCTTTCCCAATCCCAACTTTAGTTCCATTTAATTTAATAATAATAAGGTTCAATTTTTCTCTTCTTTTTCAGTCTGTTTCTTCTTCTTCTACCAATTTTAGTTCTGCCTTGATTTCTTCATTATGTTTGCTATGCAAATGCTTCTGTAAATTAGTGGTATTACATACTTTCTCATATTTTCCACCTCTAGATATTAACTCATGGCATAAGTTGCATTTTGCTTTCAGTGTTGTAGTGATACTGTTTTCATCCTGTTCATCTAAAGAGACAGTATAAAATTTCCACACATAACTGCTTCCACTTTTTGATTTATAACTTGCCATTTTCAATTTAAGGGGCTAAATTGTCGATGATTATTATTAATTATTAAAAATAATTAAAGTGTTCCAACATATCACTTAATTATATTGAATGAGAATTATTAATCTTATAAATTAATAAATAAAGGCCTATTTATTTGTTTGAAACAGAAATTTAATAGTTTTTAATTTTACTCTGAAATAGATATTGAAGAAATTAGAACCTAATGTATTAAATAAAAACCATTAATTCCTATAACTAATAACTATATAGGGTATAGCTATGCCTTTTACATATGGATTTCATTCCTTAAAAGGTAGGCTAGAAGATGTTTGCATATTATTTAAGGGCTTTCATTCCAAGACAGCTCAAAATAATATTAAATTCATTAAACTAAGAGTTAATTAAATAAATTAATAAAGAAATTTATTCATTTTAATTATAGAATAGTTTTCATTATAATAATATAGCGGAGCAATGACTACATGCTATTACTGTAGTCTAGCTTAGCCATTACTTTTACAATTAAGATATATATATTTGAAATCAATTAATAAAAAGACAATATATATCTTATTGCTGTAAACTATTAGCTATCATATATAGCCTACAGTAATGAGACTAAGATCACAATGGGCTCGTGTAGTTTACTTAGGGCCTTGGCCCTAAAGCCATTACTAATAAAGTTAGATGTAAATTTAATGTTGTATAAAAATATTTTAAATTAAATTAATACAAAGATGATAATTTTATAACTTATTACTGTAAACTATATTATCATACACTGGTATATATTGGGGTATATACAGGGTGGGCCGTAAGTTTCCATACATAGGAAAAATAAACATTTTGTTATGGACAACCATTTTTATTTATATAATATGCTCTACATGGTTGCCATTGTTTTGAAAACACATTTCAATACGTGTTCCCCACTGTTGATGAACACGCATTAGCACAGTTGACGTTATGCTTGTAATGGCGTTGGTGATACGTTCCTTTAGATGATTTATGTCTCGTATCTTTTCCTGATACACCATGGCCTTCAAGTGCCCCCAAAGATAGAAATCAAGGGGGGTGAGATCTGGGGATCTGGGAGGCCACTCCACAGGACCACGCCGACCAATCCAAGCATCCGGAAACTGCTGATCCAAATACCGACGCACGTGAAGACCATAATGAGGTGGAGCTCCATCTTGCTGGAAGTAAACTGGGAAGTTACCTTCCTCGTTTAGCAGGGATGGGAAAATCTCTTCTTGCAACATGTTAAGATACCTTTCGGCATTAAGATTTCCACTGACAAAAATTGATCCAATAATTCTGTCACCCCATATCCCGGCCCACACCATCACTTTACCGGCACCTTGCATCTTCGTCGGACTCAGCCAGTTAGGGTTAGCATTACTCCAATAACGTATGTTTTGCCGATTAACCTCTCCATTGACGTAAAAATTTGCTTCATCAGTAAACAAGATCTTACGTCAAACGCATATTCTTAGGGTATCTGAAACATAAAAAAAAACGTTTAATTTTTCCTATGTATGGAAACTTACGGCCCACCCTGTACAGTAAAAGTACTGCTATCACTGTAGGCTGGTCTAGCTTACTTGGGCCCTATAGCCATTATTAATACATAAGAATTGTAAATTTATTTACCAGAAATATTTTTTATTTTATCAATATATATATTTGAAATTAAATTAAGAAAATATATATATATCTTATTATATAAAGTTCTAAACCAATGAATGCATATAATGGTAGTGTATTATCAATAACTTTACACACGAAATTCAAGCATTCAAGCAACTGAATGGCTTATTACACTGGTATGCATCAATTTTGCTGTCAAGGGTTTTGTAAGTGATTCTTATAGTAGAGGTTTTCCTGTTGATTTCGAATCTGCAATCCGTTTTTCTCAATCAGCTCAGGTTATCCGGCTATGGCCTCATAAGTAAAATAGAATTTTCCGTGATTTTTTCAAAGCGGAATTGGAACAGTAACATCTATCATCACTTGTTTCACTTGTATAATATCTTTTTTTACTTTTCAGGCATATAGATAAAATATTTCATAATGAATAGAGCGTGTAAAAATGATCCCAAAAGATTCTGCTACATATGTGGGACGGTTACCATGCCAAATAACCAGTCCCAAATCACTAAATTTGTGAAGACAATGTATAGAGCATACTTTGGAATTAAGCTAGGGGACCAGGACAAAAATTTCGCCCCTCATATGTGCTGCAAGACGTGCATTGAAAATTTGAGAAGATGGAGCAAAGGCAGAGCGAAATCTTTGCCTTTTGGAATTCCCATGATTTGGAGAGAAGGAAAGGATCACGTGACAGATTGCTATTTCTGCATGACAGACCTCCAAGGTGGGCTTATAAATTTATTTTTCTTAAATATTTTGAAATCCTTGTATGAAACTTGACATAATATTCACCATAATGTAATATTCACCATATATAACATAATATTCACCATAATGGTAATTTTACATATACATATTGTTATAGAAAATACATTTACACATACATATTGTTATACAAGTTACATTTACAATGATTGTATATTTTCTTTCTTTTTCATTCATATTGTCCCCGAAGGGACAATATGAATGAAAAAGAAAGAAAATATACAGACTCCATCGACCTATTTCATATCTTACAGACCGCAGCCTTCCCTCACGAGCCGCCACTGTCTGAATGCTTCTTCTATTTCATATGCAAGTTTTATATCCATGTTTCTGTGTTTCTATTTTCAGGAGTTAAGAAGAAGAATAAACACATTGTTGTATACCCTGACATTCCTTCTGCTATGAGACCTGTACCCCATGGTCCTGGAATTCCAATACCCGACCCACCTCAAACCCTGGACTTCGATGATTCTGATGATGAATCAATGACCAATGCCAATGACCAGTCCCAGTCGTATATACACCTCAAAATACCGCTTCAAATGAGCCGAGGCCTCTCAACCAGGCCAAACTTAATGATCTTACCAGGGATTTAGGACTTTCCAAATTAGCTGCCGAGATCTTGGGCTCACGACTTCGAGAGGACAACTTGCTGGCTCCGGGAACAACATTCTCCTGGTATAGGAAACGAGAGGAAGAATTCCGCAAGTTTTTTGCAGTGCACGAAAATACCTCTTCCTTAGTGTACTGCTGCAATGTTGAGGGGCTAATCGAATCCTTGGGCCTGCCATATAACGCATCAGAATGGAGGCTATTTATAGACTCGTCTAAACGAAGTTTGAAAGCAGTACTTCTCAACATTGGGAATAGGGTTGCATCAGTCCCTGTAGCACATTCCGTACAACTTACTGAGAGCTACGATAACATGAAAATTTTACTGGATGCTCTCGTATACGACCAACATAACTGGAGGATCTGTGGAGATTTGAAGGTAATACTAATATCATAAGTAAACTATTGCTATTGACTATGTTGTTTTTCCAAAGGTTATTTGAGAGCGTATAAGAACACTTAACTTCCCCACAGAAGTGATACAGTCCAATGCATAGATTTTTTTATCTGATAGAACAAATTCTCTAAATTCTTTAAATATTTTCATTTTTTTTCAGATTGTGGCATTTGTATTGGGAATGCAAGGGGGATACACGAAATACCCATGTTTCCTCTGCAAATGGGATAGCCGAGCGGATGAGAAGCACTATGCACAGCGTGAATGGGCATCCAGAGAGAATTTTGAACCTGGGTCGCATAATGTCGTTTCAGTGCCCCTTGTACCACCAACAAAAATTTTGCTCCCACCACTTCATATTAAGCTGGGCTTGATGAAAAATTTCATCAAATCAATGAATAAGGAGGGTTCAGCATTCCGATATCTCGAGAGTAAATTTCCTCATATATCTGATGCTAAACTAAATGCTGGGGTTTTTGATGGTCCTCAAATTCGAACTTTGATCAAGGATACTCAGTTCGAAAACGCAATGACTCCAACTGAGAAGAATGCCTGGCAGGCATTCAAATCAGTTGTCACTGATTTTCTTGGCAAGCGTAGAAGTCCAGAATACGAGTCCGTTGTCGAAAACTTGATGGAAGCTTTCAAAGCTCATGGGTCGCGCATGTCCATAAAAATGCACTTTTTGTGGTCCCACTTGGACTATTTTCCTGAAAATTGCGGGGATTATAGTGAGGAACAGGGTGAACGATTTCACCAAGATATCAAAATAATGGAAGAGAGGTACCAGGGAAACTGGGATATCAATATACTGGCGGACTATTGCTGGTGTTTGAAGCGAGACGTGCCCGAAGAAAAACACAGACGGAAAGCCAAAAAAACTTCATTCCTTCCTCAATAAACTTTTTTCCATATTCATTGTATGAATAAAAGTATTTATTCACACAATGTTTTCATTTTTCACGAGTGTTCTTATAATATTACTCGTATCTACAGTGTTTAAGCTAAAAAAAATCAATAAATTTGGGGATAAAATTGGACTTATAATAAATGGCCAATAGAGAAAAAACCTGACCTGATTGAGGAAAACCAATGTCATTTTCGAATTCAGCATGGTCGAATTATATAATATGAGTTGAAAAAACCCTCACAGCAGACAAAAAAAAATTTCATATGCATACCAGTGTTATGATTATTTATGCATGCCGCGTGGTGCCATCTATGAACAACTTTACAAAACTTTCATTTTTACTGAAAACTATTACTGTAATTTGAAATTGTATATTTATATGATACTGTATTACTGTATTGAATATTTGTAATCTTGTATAGGGGCCTATAGTTACATTTTATGATTTTTTGTTTTGTTAGTAAATGTAAACATTGCTAATTTTGATAAAATATATATTAAACAACTAAATAACATATTACTGTATAATAAAAAAATTTAATTTTATATAAAATAAGATAATTTCTTCAAAAAACAGTAATTCAAAGTATCGGTATCGGTTTTCAGAACAGTATCGGCAGATACCGATACTTTGTGAAAAGTGGCCGATATGGCCGATACCGATACATCGGTGCAACTCTTATACATATATATATATATATACAGTGGCGGATCTACTATGAAACTAATGAAGCTTAAGCTTCAGGGCCCCTAATCCAGGAGGGGCCCTGAAGCAACTTTTTTTTTAATGAGTGAATTTTTCAACAAAATCGATGGAGTTTTTTTAAGTGTTTGTTATTAAAATAAGGCTATTTTAGTAATAGAATCATAAGCCAATGGGTTGAAGTACTTAATATTGACCTTAGAATATGCTCTAATACCCATTTCATATGGCCTCAAAATGCCCCTGTAATTGGTCAAATTTCAAAATTTTCTCGGGGGCCCTATTGTTGCTGGTTGCGAAGGGGCCCCCATAACAGTTCAAGCTTCAGGGTCCCAAAAATGTAGGTCCGCCACTGTATATATATATGACAATGAAAGTTGAGTTAAGTTCATCTAGATTAGGTTAGGCTAAGTTAAATTATTTAGATTATTAGGTTAAATGTCGCCATCCATAGTTGAAAGTGTACAAAAATGTTGTGGTTTCGTAAGATAACCAAACGTGTGTGTGTGTGTGTTCGTGGGGGGGAGGGGGGAAGGAAATATAAAATAGTTAATTAAAAAAAAGGTGAATCAGAGTTTTGTGAAACAATTTTTCTTTTACGAGCTTGTCGTAGATAATTTCTCTGATAATTTCGTTCTCTATCTGTCCATCTGTCTCTTACAGTTAGAAAAAGGGATTTAAGACGGTTTGGAATGCAAATGGGTCCTCCCGCAATGACAAGATTTTTATTTATTTAATTTTTTTAAATTACAGTACTTATATTTTTTTTAAAAAGAGGGGAAAAGTATTGGAGGTCTTCAAAGACCCATCAAACGTGCGACATTATCTAGCTAATAATATTACTTTATTTCACTACGATTACCTTCGAATATAATAATTACCAAATAAAATTAAAACTAAAATTGCATAGAAAAGTTATTCAATTCCTTAAAGGAATTATTTTTAAAAAAAAATAATTAAAAAAAAATCACTTCGAAAGGAAGAAACTGAAAATCATTAGCCAAATTATTATTATTATTATTATTATTATTATTATTATTATTAAAATAAGGTACTTGTGGGTTATCTGTCGCCACTTTTTAATATACCTATTGGTTATCTGTTTCCACTTTTTACTTGTGGGTCATTTATTTTTTAGTTAGGTTAGTGTGTGGTTAGGTTAGGTTAGGTTAGCCAACCTAGAGCAAACCAAGATCGGCGGCGAAGGAATAGTGGTTGAGATCGATGAGAGCCTGTTCACGAGGCGTAAAAACAATGCCGGACGCATTTTACCACAACAATGGATGTTCGGAGGAATTTGCCGTGAAACAAACGACTGCTTCATCGTTCAAGTTCCCAACCGCTCTGCTGCAACTCTCTTGGCTGCCATTGTGGAAAACATCGCCGAAGGTTCCATTATCTACTCCGACAGCTGGCGAGGATATAAGACCACCGACCTCCAGGAGGCTGGCTTCCAACATTTCAAGGTTAATCATCGATACAATTTCGTTGATGCAGATACCGGAGTCCACACTCAAAATATCGAACGCTTGTGGGGATCAGCAAAGTGGAGGAACAAGCGTCACCGAGGAACGGCCCGACACCATCTTAAGACCTACCTGGCCGAGTTCATGTGGAGGAGCAAGCTACCCGCTAGTGTCGACCCATTCGACTGCATCCTGGAGGCCATCGCCGCGTTCATGCCACCCGAATAATATGATTAATGTTTGTTATTTTGAGAAATAAAAATAATTTAAGAAAAAAATAGTATATTTTAACCTAACCTAACCACACACTAACCTAACCTAACCTAACCTAACTAAAAAATAAATGACCCACAAGTAAAAAGTGGAAACAGATAACCAATAGGTATATTAAAAAGTGGCGACAGATAACCCACAAGTACCTAAAATAATAATAATAATAGAACTTCTTCACAATGATCTCACAGAACATAATTAGAAGAAATATTCGTAATTGGTTGGGGAGAAAACAAAAAAAACTTGTTTGGAAAACTCTAATGAAAAAGGTCTATGGTAAAAACACTCCACATTTTAATATAATAATAATAATAATAATAATAATACTTCTTTCTGAACGAAATCTTTTCAGATTTGGCCGATAACTGAAAATTAAAATATTTTAATTTATTTATTTTCGCGCAGTGAACCCAATCCAAATTAACAAAAAGTTTGAAACGAATTTTTAATAAAGGAGAATAAAGGAGACGGCAAAAAACAAAAACATTATTTGGGAAATGAGTGGAAAATCTGCATGTCAGGTATGGTTTGAGGGAGAGAGAGAGAGAGAGAGAGAGAGAGAGAGAGAGAGAGAGAGAGAGAGAGAGAGATAGTTGGTATGCATTTAAAGTTGATACTGTAACGTGATCATTTTATTGGGAGTTACTGATAGTCAATCAGTATATTGGGTGTGGATAGGTAGGTAGGTAGGTGTGTGTGGGTGTTTCATTTCTTTTTATTTTAATATCTCTCTCTCTCTCTCTCTCTCTCCTCTTCTCTCTCTCTCTCTCTCTCATCCATTTCTTATTTATATTTCTCTCAATTCTAATAATGTTTATCGTATTTGTTCAAGCGATTCAATCTCTAAATGCAAGACAAACTCACCCATAAAGAATGACGCGATAAGGTCCATTTTTCCTCAGAATTCATTACGAATTCTTCCTATTTACTTTTTTCTTATTTTTCACAGAATTTGATGTAGAGACGGGAAGGGTTAAGGGGTTTGCAATACTGTAATGGGAAAGTAAAGGGAGAGAATGGGGAAAGGGAAAAGGAGAGATTCAGATCAAAAGATATACTATATATTACACTGGGGAACAAATTTCAAATTTTTGTCTATTGAATTAGATTTGACAGTTACTTCTAGGTACTTTGGGTGCGCTGAGCACGAATTTTTACTCGGTTTTGCTCTATCAGGTCTGATTTTGCTCAACACCCCTCCTCTTTCGTCGTATTCATAAAAAGGTTTTTTTCTCAATACTCGCTGTCTTTTTGCAGTTACACATTATGCAACTAGGTTTTTATCTAGGTATTTGTACCTATTGTTATGGTATTGTTGTATTATGTATATTTTTATATGTAACACCTTAAAAATATTTTTAATTTTGTCATTTTTAACCCATTTTAATATTAGTAAATTAAGCTAAAAATATCATAGAATTCTAAAATTTTCTCGAGCGTTCCTGTTCTCTGTAGAGTATTCTAGAGGGACAACTAAAATATATAAAAGCGACTCGTTTCCAGAGTTAATCAGTCAATTCAATCAGTCAGTCAGTCAGTTGAGTTAGTTAATTAAGTTTGGGCATTAACATAATTTTGAATTGGCATATGATTTAGTGAGTAATTTTGTCATCGTGATTTAATATAGTTGATTTAATTAGACGTAATTTATATTGTACCTACTCATCCGTGTTTCTAGTTTAATTTCATAGATTGTAAGTACCTATTTCATAATAAGTACCTATTTAAACTAATTTTGTGTTTATATTTCAGATTTTCTTAAATTTATATGAATTAAGGGCTTTAAATACCTTTACAAATTGGCAGAACAATCAAGCAATATGTCATCAAGCACTAGAAAGTTCAAATGCAAAAACAACCCTGATTCCTTCTGTTATATATGTGGAAATTTTACACTTCCACATCAACGAGCAAATATAACTGACTTCGTAAAAAGAGCTTACTTAGCTTATTTTGGCATAAAACTGGGGGACCAAGATAAATCGTGGGCTCCACATAAAGCCTGCACTATATGCATTGAAAGACTGCGACATTGGACGAAGGGTTCGGATTCAAAAATACCTTTTGGAGTTCCGATGGTAAGTTTATGATTTCATAAAACTACGTAATTTAATCACTAGTATACTGTAACTTACCTAAATGTAATTGTAACTTAGGTACATAAACAAAAATTTACAGAAAATGTTTATAAGAATCTCAAATATTGCATAAGGTTGAAACACATAGAAATGTTAAATGTTTGGGTGATATCTTTTGATAAAATTCATAAAAACAAGTCTCTCGTCGCTTTTGTTAACGCTTTACAATTTTTTTTCCATATCAGGTGTGGCGAGAGCCTACTAACCACGAGACCGATTGCTACCTTTGCTTTGTCAAGACTTCGGGCTTCACTAAGAAAAATAAACATTGTATCGAGTACCCAAATTTCGACACCGCGATACGACCTGTGCTACATTCAAATGAGATCCCCATTCCAAAATTTAAGGGTCTGCCAACTCAAGAATTAGTTGAAGATGTTCCTGAAAATATTGTTATGCACTTTGAGGAGTCAGATACCGATTTTGACCCCAGCGTATTTGAAAGTCAAAACGATCCGCAAAAGTTTAACCAGGCCGAGTTGAATGATCTTGTAAGGGATCTAAATTTGCCAAAAAAAGGCTGCGGAAATTTTAGCTTCAAGACTTAAAGAGAAAAACTTGCTTACTTCAAACACATACATTTCATTTTACAGAAAAAGAGAAGAAGAACTTGTTAAATATTTTAGAACAGAGGATAGTTTAGTATATTGCTGCGACATAGTTGGTTTGTTAAAGAAGATGGGGGTTGAGTCTTACGATGCAAATGATTGGCGCTTGTTTTTAGACAGTTCGAAAAGAAGTCTTAAGTGTGTGTTGTTGCATAATGGCAATCTATACGGCTCGATACCGATTGGGCACTCAACAAAATTAAAAGAAAAGTATGAACATATAGAAAGGGTTTAAAATCTTATCAAATATAGGGAGCACGAGTGGATCATATGTGTTGACTTAAAAATGGTTAATTTTCTGCTAGGACAACAAGGAGGGTATACTAAATATCCCTGCTTCCTTTGCTTATGGGACAGCAGAGCCAAGGAAGAACATTATTTCAAACAAATCTGGCCAGCACGAACATCACTTACTGTCGGAGAAAAAAACGTAATTAATCCACCTTTAGTGAGCAGAGATAAAATCATATTTCCTCCTCTGCATATAAAACTAGGCCTCATTAAACAATATGTAAAAGCTTTAGATACGAACGGCGAGTGTTTCAAATACATAACTTCAAAATTTCCAAGTTTAAGTTATGAAAAAATCAAGGCGGGAATTTTCGACGGTCCACAAATAAGAACAATGATTAAAGACAGCAATTTTCCTAATGTCATGAATGAACGCGAAAAAAATGGCTGGTTCTCATTCGTGGACTTGATAGAAAACTTTTTAGGCAATTATAGGGCAGATAACTACGAAGAAATCGTAAAAAAACTTTTAGGGACTACAAAGAGTTAGGTTGCAATATGAGCATAAAAATGCATTTTTTGAATAGCCATCTTGACCAATTTCCAAGTAATTTAGGTGATGTAAGTGACGAACAAGGGGAGAGATTCCACCAAGATATCAAAATTATGGAGGAACGGTACCAAGGCCGCTGGGATTCCACATGATGGCTGATTACTGCTGGTGCTTGAAAAGACCTGCCATCAACAAGCAAATACGCTAGAAAGTCTTACAAAAGAAAATTTTTGCCACAGTGAAAGCTTCATATCTGTTTGTTTTTTTTATTTTAAGTCATTTCTATCGTTATAATGTAATTTTACTGTAGTTTGAACTGCTTGTATTCATGAAACTTGAAAAAAAAATTTAACACATGACTTAATTTTTTAGTCCTAATTTGAAAAATCTGGAAAATGGCACATAGGCTGTCGACAAGAATCAGGACCTGATAGAGCCAAACCGAGTTGAAATTCGTATTCAGCGCACCCAAATTACCTAGAATCAAGTGTCAGATATCATTCAATAAAATACGTGTTGCCCAGTGTTATATATATATATATATATCAGGTTGGTAATTCTTTTTATTAGCTGAAACGTAATTTTTACTGTACCACCTCTAAGCAAAACATGCTCTATATCAGTACTTCTTAACCTGGGGTAAATTTCTTGGTTGTAGGGGGTAAATTTTGGAACCGCGGGAAAGTATCACGCTTTTTGAGACGTAAGGTTAAATTAGACTTAAACAAAATATTGGAGTGTGACCTGCGTTGCGCGCGCTCTACTACTTCCCCTGACATTGACGAGCTGGTTTGCAAAAAGCAATTTCAGCCATCACACTGATTATTATTACCTAATGATAATAAAGTTTGTCATCGAGTCTAGTTTGTTTACTTAACTGTCTTAACGATTAACCTATTTAAGGTGGGGGGGGTAAATCTGGCTGGGTGAACTGGTCGAAAGGGTAAACTGGTCGAAAGGGTAAATTACACGAAAAAGGTTCAGAACCGCTGTTCTGTATGGTGTCCTCTCAAGCAACAAAACTCTGCAGGTCTCTGGATAGAATATCTGTTGAAATCTGAGAAATTTCTTGTTCAATTCATGCTTTCAGTTCTTCTGTTTAAATACACTATCTTTTAAATAACCCAAGAGATAAAAGTCAAAGGGGTTTAGATCTGGTGATGTTGGTGGCCATGATATTCCTTTATCACAAAGAGAAAACATTCAGTATATTCATAGTGTGTTTCAATTTTAGGCTAACTCAAACCAGAACCCCAGAAAATGTTAAAGAAAAGTTGATATTTCTAAAAGAACCAGCGCAGATTTTTGGAATGACGTGCCCTATGTTGGTTAACATTAGATTCTTACCTAATTTTTAATAGTTAGCTGCTTTCATGAATGTTTAGACTAAGCCACGCAGGTTTCTTTTATTTAAGTAGGAGGGTAAGTTAACCAGCCACGGTTTTCTACATTAACCTCACTGTTGTGACTGTAAACTCAGGTTAAGAAAATATCTGTATATCAAATTAAAAGCATTGTCAAACAACAGAATCTCTGTTACAGGTTTAAAAACAAACCATATGAAGTTGGTACAGCTTTTTTGAACCCGGGATGAATGGTTGGCAATAGGGTTTAGTTGTGAAATTAAATAAAGTTACTGATAACAAAGAGAAAAGTAGGGCCTAGTTGCAAATTCAGTAAATGGCAAGATATTCGCAAACATAAAGGTTGGAGTCCAAATATCTGAATTAAAGAGAATGGCTGAAGATTATGGAATCAATACTTACTTGGAAGAAGTTTGTCTTTGTGATGGATCTCTTGGTGTGTCTTTCTTCATCATATTCAAATGTAATACAGGAATGGTTTACCTCGAACGAGAAATCCCAGAAAATATTACAAAAAGGTGATACTTCTAAAAGAATCACCTATGCAATATTATTTGATAAGCTCTGAGAATAGGAGCATAGAACCATTAAAAATTTTCCTCACGACACTATGCTTTCATGTTGGTGCATACCCTTACATGTTTTGTGCAGCAACGGACGACACCTCATCCTAAGATGTATGACTCATCACCAAAGTCTGCGTCATGAGGTGACGCAAACATTCCGTCTCACACCAGCACCTGAGCTTGGAGCAGACGTTTTCATTTCACACTGAGCCCTGTAAAAAAAAAGCTTTGTACGCATCCCTGACAGTGATATGGCAAAACTATGAAACCCTTATGCATTGAAGTGGATCATTTTACCAAATTCCTGTAATCATTTGTCTGGGTAATGGGTTGAATCGATCGTGAGATCATATTTGTCCCGTCATTATATATAAAAATCAGACTAACTACCTGTACATAAATGTAAAAATGGATGAGAAAGACGTTGAGAGATAGGCAGTCCATTATCTAAAACTTATGTTTAATATGATTATGTAAGAGAAAGAAGAATGAAGTGATAAATTTTACACTCCAATATTGCTTTGCTACAAGTTGGTTCAATTTGGGTCAAGAAGAATGGAATACAGTGAAAGAATAAAGTAGCTAGACATGTTTAGTTTTGAGAGATTGCTTGAGGGGAGATATGATACAGCTATTCACAATGTTTTCAGGTTTGGACAATTTTGATGAATTTTTCTTATTAGAGGCTGTTGGTGAAAACTTGAAGGAATAATAAGAAAATTAGAAAAGAGATTTGGGATCACCTGAAGATCAGGGCCCACAGCCTTCTTTAGTTAGCCTTATAAGGCTAACTAACGAAAATATCACGACCTAACCTAACCAGTCGTTAGGTCAACTGTACGTCCTTGACGATTGGTTAGGTTAGGTCGTGATATTTTCGTTAGTTTTAACGTTGGATCACCTGAAAATCAGGGCCTCCAGCCTTCTTTAGTTAGCTTTATAAGGCTAACTCACGAAAATATAACGACCTAACCAATCGTCAAGGGCGTACAGTTGACCTAACGACTGGTTATGTTAGGTCGTGATATTTTCGTTAGCTAGCCTTATAAGGCTAACTAAAAAAGGCTCGGGGCCATGATCTTCAGGTGATCTGTAACGTTTTATTTGATGGATTTATTTAAAAAATGTCTCCTAAAGATCCTGGTGTAGTTTACGTTCCCCAACTTTGACCTAGTGTAGTTTGTGTCCCCTTTTGCGTCAGGGGGACATAAACTACACTTGCTCCAATAACAGAAAGTTAACGTATTCATTGTTTGTTATAATGACAAGAAGGTGTATTGTTGCCAACATTGATGTAAAGAAGTTTGAGTGTGGGTTAGCCAAGTTGCCTCAGTTTTTCACCAACTAGTTGAGAAATACTTGTAAATTTGAATGTGAGCATGTAATCAAGTTAATCCAATAGAATGTTTCTTGGGCTAATTAATTGTGAGATAAGTTTGAATGTTGTATGGTTTTAAAAGGTCTCCACTAATTTGGTGTGTGTGTGTGTGTGTGTGTGTGTCCTAAAGAAAAAGAAACCAAGTGTGTTAATAGAGTAAAATATTTTATTAAGTGATGTGTTTAACTCAACCTAAAGATGGAATTATCATAATTCCAAAACTACTGGATGAATGCAGATAAATCCTAGTCCCTTGAAGGGGGCAATATGTTAAAGTGATTACCAATGGGAAGCAATATGTTAAAGTGATATACACTGGGAACAGGGGCGGCTTTAATGGTCGGCAAGATCAGCATTTGCTGATCGGGCCCTGCTGTTATACGGGCCCCATTTAGGGAAAAAAAAAATTAAATTACGGTAAATCTACAAAAACAAAATTCATTCGCCTGATCCAGAACCAACTGCATCGGTAGCATCGGCTGATTCCGAACCAACGCCAACTGCATCGGCTGATCCCGAACGAACTGCAACTACATCGACTGAACACGAACAAACTTCAACTTCCTCATCAGATGCAGACACTGACTGCAGTGTTGTGTTTCCCACCGACAAAGCTCTATTTGAACCTCCTTTTCTCCATTGCGTGAAGGATCACCTAAACTTCTTGTTGAAAACAGAACCGTGTAGACCAGTTGAAGATGACATGCATGAAAAACGGTTCCCATATACCACGGCTGATAGCGGTCAATCCACTCGCAAATTCAACTCATCTCTATATTGTTCTAGAAATGCATTAGACGAGGTTGTTCAACACAAGTAGCTAGCTTATTCTTACAGAAGGAACTATGCATATTGTCATGCTTGTTGTCTTTTTGGAGATGATGTCCGGCAGCGCTCATCATGGTTCAGTGGTATATCTGACTGGAAAAACATTTCGAAAAGTATTTATACTCACCGTGACAGTGCTACACACCGAAGATCAATTATAGCACTCTCAAGATATGCCGCTGATCATTCAATTGATCGAGAGTTGAAGATCCAGCTTGATAAAGAAACGGAGAGGTGGAAACATGTTCTGACCGTTCAGTTTGGATTGATCAGAGTTCTAACCGAACTTGGCTTACCGTTTCGAGCCCATAGGGAAAACAGTTCAAACCCTGGTGTATATTTCGCGCTGTTGAATTTCATTTCAACTTTGGGTCCGATTTTAGCGGCCCATTTGGAGGATGAATCGCGTATAAAGTATCTCAGCAAAACAGTTACAGACGAGCAGATTGATATTCTGGGCAACTGCGTCCGAGAATAAATTGTTTGTGATTGTAAATCATTTCACCGGGATCGGCTCACAATTCTACTGAGATTTGTCAAGATCGATGATAACCAGAAAAGTGTTGAAGTTAATGAAAGATTTGTCGTTATTTCCATTGTAAGGACGCTACGGCTCGGGGAATTTGCGACCTAATAAAAAGCGTCTTGTTTGACAAGCCCAATTTTGGAAAACGGGGACTGAAGGGACAGGCGTATGATGGTGCCAGTGTGATGAGTGGAGTGAAAGCAGGTGTGCAAACATTGTTGAAGAATGACCTGGCTGCAGATGGGCACACATTCGTACCGTTTGTTCACTGCCCATCACATCAGCTCAACCTGGTGTTAGTCCATGCTGCGGAGACTGGTAATGGACAGCATCCTCCTCCTGTGGAGGTGGCGAAATTTTTCGCCGCAGTGCAAGAGATTTTCGCCTTTTTCAGTGCCTCAAACAGACGGTGGGAGCTGCCGTTAGCAGAAGCCGAAGCCAGCAACAAGGTTAGAAAGGCCACATTAGAAGACATGTGTGATGACGAAGAAGATGAAGGCAAAGAAGAAAATGATAAGTCGTCAACATCGACGATCTACCGTCTACAGAGCCTCTGCCAAACCAGATGGGCTGCCAGTGGCAAAGCTATATATGCTGTAAGAAAGAATTTCGACATTATAATAGAGTGTACGGGAAGTCTCATTGAAGCAAAGCATGATGCGAAGGAAGTAGCGGAAGCCACTGCTATAAACCAAAAAAATGGACTGGACATTTTTGTTGAATGTGTTATGGTGGAACAAGGTACTGCAGATCATTAGTTCTCTAAGTCGGTTATTACAGTAAAACTAATGATCTGCATTTAGTATGCAACAGTTTCTCTCGGGCAACAAACGAATTGAAGAATTTAAGAAACCAGGACAGTTTTAATGGGTTTGCTAAAGACGCAAAGCAAATATGGGTTTCATACGGATTCAGCGAGGATGAGGCGCGATTTAAAACGTCGAGAATCCGTCGCGTGAAACAAATGGCGGGAGAAGGAGCTCGAGATGACGCGCCAGTAAATCCTGAGGACAAATACCAAGTTGAAGTATACTATCGCGTGTTAGATAACATGACTGAAGAAATGACGTTCCGGACAGAAGGCATACGCAAGGTCTGCAAACATTTTGGATTTTTGTTGCCGAAGAAGTTATCTACTATGGTTGATGACCAACTGGAATGGGATGTGGAGCACCTCGTCACCCAGTTCGATGAATTCACGCCGGAGTTATTTAGAGAAGTATTGGACTTCAAACAGATGTATTTCTGTGACGATAATGAAGGTTCACAATCACACTACCCTGCTGATTACTTCAAGTTTCTGGTGTCGAGTGAATTAGTCGATTCCTATCCACAACTAGCGACTTTACTCAGACTGTTCCTCACACTGCCCATTGGGATTTCCAGTGCTGAACGCGCGTTTAGTACATTGCGCCGTCTGAAGTCGTACCTTCGAAGCACAATGTCACAAAACCGATTGTCGAATTTAGCAATCCTCTCGATTGAAAATGATATATCACGACAAATCAATCTCGACGATATAATTAAAAAGTTTAGTGTAGTCAAAGCAAGAAGGGGTTTTATTAACCGAATCGGTTTGTAATGTAACGGTCCCAACGTACAGTCATCGCGAGCGTATACTCCCGACACTGGTGCAATGATTGTAATGATTGAAGATCGAACTGTACAGTGTTTTATATTTATTGAATAAATATGCCTATTATATATTTATTAGTCATTTCACATTTTCAGTTTAATTTTTATCAAATCTATTATACCTCAGAAAACCACTCATAAAATACTTAAACTATAAAACACAGAACGTGATCGCCACAGGGTCACATACCTCACACACTGGCCTTTTCGGTATGTTAGCTGACCGGGCCTTTTACCTTAAATCCGCCCCTGACTGGGAAGCAATATGTTAAAGAAAGGTTCCTGGGAAGCAATATGTTAAAGTGATCCCACAAACTTTTATTCGGATTTGGATTGTCCCCTTACCTGAATGGAAGGTTGCCCTTAGTGAAAAATGTGTCAACTGACTGGAGGTAGCTGACCTTGAGGATGTTGTGAAAAGTTATTGGTGAAGCGAATGAATAATAATAGTAATGCTGTGCTTGATTTGGATTTCCTCTCCGGTCATGTGTATAGGCCCCGCCCACAATTAAGTCAGCTGATTGGAGGGGAGTTTAGGATAGCTTAATCTCCCATTACCCTCAAATACATCTCATAAAAGGGAGTGAGGACCTTGTGTCGTTTGCCTCCAAATATTTCCTATAAATAACATCCGTGTGGAACTCGAGGGGGGGGGGGTTCAATTCGATCCATTTCTGTTTACCTGGCTGCGTCTATAGTAACCTCTTTTATCAAGATGGAAGTAAATGATCTAGTTTGAATACTGTACTCAGTGAAAAAGGTGTGTGTGTGTGTGTGTGTGTGTGTGCTGAAGATCTGAATTGCCTTCGTAGCCTCTGGGGTGGCGGGGTTGCCGTAACCTTGCATGCGTCATAAATCTTTTTGGATGAATCATCTTAGCATTAGTCATCACTCATCATCGTGTTGTCGGTGGCCCTTATGGTTTATTCTATGACGTCACGCACATATTTATTTTTATTTATTTTCCAGAATACATTTAATTTTTGTTTGTTTGTTTGGTCATATCGGTATTTATTAACTTTGAAGAATTTTTGTGTTAAAATGGTGGGCACTAAAGTTATAGTAACGGTGGCCGCTCAAGTTCATAGTAACGGTGGCTTCTAAAGTTCATTATACACCATTATACACCACACAATTTTATTTATATTTTCATTTTTCTTATCACCATCCCTTTATCTTATCCCTCCATTATTCCCCGCTCCCTCACCCCGCATTTATATATATATATATATATATATATATATATATATATATATATATACAGGGTGGGCCTTTTAACTCTGACGGTTTTAATATCCTTAACTTTTTTGTTTTTAACCAAATCAAATAAAATTTATACACAACATATGTACATACATAAAGTTTTTTTTCATTGAGCTGCTTTTATCTATCTGCAGAATTGACGAAATGGCGAAGAAAAACCTCTTGACGTATACGAAAACAAATGCTTTATCACGAAATGTCGTATAAAATAAGCCAAAGTTATTGCGTAATTGCTAGTCTAAGCTCTAAGCTCTCCCGATCTCACCCCTTGCGACTTTTTTTTATGGGGGTTTATTAAGTCGAAAGTCTACGCGACAAGACCAACCGACATTCATGAACTGAAACAGAGAATTCAAGCAGCTTTTGGTGAAATTACGGTCGAAATGCGACAAAAGGTGGCTTTGGAATACAGAGCAAGGCTGCCTATACTGATCGAAAATGGTGGAAATCACATTGAAGTTTATAACTAACCTTGTAAGTTTATAAAGGTAATTAAATTTATATCCAAAAAAAGTTTATGTATGTACCTATGTTGTGTATAAATTTTATTTGATTTGGTTAAAAAACAAAAAGTTATAAGGATATTAAAACCGTCAGAGTTAAAAGGCCCACCCGGTGTATATATATATATATATGATGAATAAAACCACGAAGGAAAGGAAACACAAAATGGTGCTCAAGCGCTTTCGTTAATGACATCCTCAGGAACACTGAAGTACATAAAAAGGGTTAAGCCTATATATAGGTTACAGAAAGAAAAAAAAAGAGAAAAAATAAATAACATACATACACACACACACACACACATATATATATATATATACATACATATCTATATATACAAATACATACATACATACATACATACATATATATACAATAAACAGAGAAGTAAAAATAATAAAAAAATTAAAAATTAAAACCTTAAAGGATTACCAGTGAGGCGTACAAATTTGTAAGGACAAATTTGTACGCCTCACTGGTAATCCTTTAAGGTTTTAATTTTTAATTTTTTTATTATTTTTACTTCTCTGTTTATTGTATATATATGTATGTATGTATGTATGTATGTATTTGTATATATAGATATGTATATATATATATATATATATGTGTGTGTGTGTGTGTATGTATGTTATTTATTTTTTCTCTTTTTTTTTTCTTTCTGTAACCTATATATAGGCTTAACCCTTTTTATGTACTTCAGTGTTCCTGAGGATGTCATTAGACGAAAGCGCTTGAGCACCATTTTGTGTTTCCTTTCCTTCGTGGTTTTATTCATCATAAATATTTTTCACGTGTTACCTTTGTGAAATAATTTTCATATATATATATATATATATATATATAGGGTGATCCGTTTGGGTATGGATAAAATAAAATTGATGTGAAATGGAATATTTGGCAAACAATGCCCACAAAGATGATAGATTGTGACAAACCTAATTAATCTTCAACACGACCCCCGTTCCGGACACATCAGAGGTCATAATGAAAGGCTAATTCTTACGACCACATGCATGTGGTTTAGTGACAGACCCCATTTCTTCCAATGTGCGGTGCCATTGCACTATGGAGTCGTATTTAGGAGCTTTTCGAACATCATACACACGGCGAAACCACACTCTCAAACTTAGCAAACCAAATTACACATTTCGCACGTTGTGCATTCGCTGCCATCTTCGAAACTGGCATATGTCTCATAAGTCTCACAGCAGATGGCGCTCGTACGTCTGGCAGCGGATGGCATAGCCTATTACAAACTCCCACATTTTATGACCACACCTGCAACAGATGAGCGCTGTATCACTTCTCGGTAGATTCTCACAGCGTTTTTATTTTAGCCATACCCAAAAGGATCACCATATATATATATATATATATATATATATATATACAAATTTATATGTATTGTTTCCCTTTTCACCCGTTATCCCAATTACCCCGACTCATCCATCTCCTTTATGACCATCCTCCTTTTCTTATCCCCCATTCCCCCTTATCACTTCCTCCCTTTATTATTACTAAAATATGAGTAGTATTAAATAATTTTGTAAATAAATGACCGAAAAGTTTATTTTTTTTTTACTTAAATTCTTTGATGTTTTACATTATGTGTTGGAGTTAAACTAATTTTTTATTTGCTAAAATTTTCCAAACGAACTGTAAACTTTTCATGGCTATCCTGTGTATGGTACAAAAGATAAGGACGAATATAACTGAAATAGTTCTTTGTATGAATACTTATGTAGTATACACACACACACACACATATATATATATATAATATATATATATAATATATTATATATATATATATATACACAGGGTGTCCCATAAGTCCGGCATCATAGGAAAAATAATAAAAAAAGGCAAAACAAAAGCTTTTATTTACAGAACGTGCTCAATATGTCCACCATTGTTTTCAGTACACAAATTCAGACGTGATACCCAGTCAGTAAGCACACGGTGAATGATGTCAGGAGTAATGGTGTTACATACCCGAATAATGCGCGGCCGCAAATGTTCAACACTCCTAATTTTCTCTGTGTATACCAGCGCTTTCAAGTGGCCCCAGAGATAAAAATCTAGTGGCGTGAGATCCGAGCTTCTAGCTGGCCATTCCACAGGCCCTCGACGTCCTATCCAATGACCAGGGAATTGTTGGTACAGGTATTCCCTTACTTGGGTGCTGCAATGTGCGGGAGCGCCGTCTTGCTGGAAACATGTTGGGAAATTTCCTTCTTCGTTCAAGACACTGGGAAATGCTTCTTCTTTGAGCATACGTGGGTAGGTGCCTCCAGTGACATGTTCATCGAAAAAGAGGGGGCCCATGATGCGATCCTTCCAAATGCCACACCATACCATCACCCGAGATGCACCTTGTTCCTTTGAAGAGGTATACCAGTGAGGGTTGTTTTGAGACCAGTAGCGGGTGTTCTGTCGATTTACCTCACCATTTCCATAAAAAACAGCCTCGTCACTGAACAGAATGGTGGACGGGAAATTGGCATCCCGAGCATAATTATAGTTTGTAGAAATAGAAAAATATGAATTTCTCTTATAATGCCGGACTTATGGGACACCCTATATATATATATATATATATATATATATATATATATATATATATATATATATATATATATATATATATACTGTATATATATATAAGAGGAGGGGCAACAACAATCTTGACTTCCGTGAAATGAGGAATCATCGCACAGAACATTTGAAAGGTTTAAAGGTGTGTGTGTGTATATATATATATATATATAATGTTTTAGACCAACAAAGACCCTAGGATCCACTCATGGCTGGTCTACCTAAATGTGTTTGTAATTGTGTATTGCGCATGTCCTCCGTGGTGGCGGAGGAGACCTACAATTTTACGTGGGTCCCGAACCAAAAAGCCTTAATTTTACTACCTTAAACTACTCGTATATCCAATCTATCAACAGATGCGTCTAATCGATTTTTAAACATGTTTATAGACGTGCTACTTATTATTTCTACCGGCAAGCTATTCCAGCAAGCTATTCCATGCGTAAAAAGGTTTTGGCAACTGCTGCCTCGAACCTTCTACTTGTCAGCTTACACCCGTTATTTCTAGTTCTACTATATTGTGATATTTCGAAAAAGCTATCTCTCTTTACGTTATTGAACCCATTCATAATTTTAAAAACCTGGATTAGATCACCCCTTAGCCTCCTAGTCTCGAGTGTTGTCAATTTTAACTCCTTAAGCCTATCCTCGTACGACTTTGACCTAAGCGACGGAATCATCTTAGTTGCTCGTCTTTGAACCCTTTCGATTTTGTCTATATCTTTGCGCAGATGCGGATTCCAAAATTGGATCGCGTACTCCAAATGGGGTCTAACTAATGATTTATAAAGAGGAACAATAATATCGCGCGATTTGTACTAAAAATTCCTAGCTATGAAACCTAGCACTTTGTTAGCTTTATTGACCGCTGCTGTACTTTGTTTCGCCACTTTTAGATCACCGGTGACTATAACTCCTAAATCTTTTTCCTGTTCTACGCTTGCCAACTCCTTCCCTGACATACTATACTCAAAGTTACCGTTACGCGAGCCTATATGTAAAATTTTGTACTTATCGACTTTAAATTTCATTAGCCATGTGAGTGATGTGACTGACCAATCTACGGATTTATTTAGATCTTCCTGGATTTTACCTTTATCTTCGTCATTAATCGCCGACATCTAAATCGTTAATATATACAAGAAAAAGCAAGGGTACCAATACAGAACCCTGAGGAACGTCGCTCGCTACATTAGCCCAAGAAGACTCCGCTCCATCAACGACCACCCTCTGTTTCCTACCTCGCAACCACTCTTCTATCCAGTTTATTACTACACCCCTGATTCCTTGAGCCTTAGTTTTTTCAAAGAGTCTTTTGTGTGGTAAGGTGTCAAACGCTTTTTGAAAATCTAAATACACTACATCTACCGCTTGATGACTATCGTAAACTTCAACCACGATTTGGAAAAATTCTAAAAGATTAGTTAAGCAAGATTTGTTTCGCCTAAAACCGTGCTGCGTATTTCTAATCAAGTTATGCAATTCTAAGTGTTCGCCTATACGATCCCTAATTACACTGGTCTGCGTGATTTTAAAGGTCAAGGATATGTTTGTTGTTCTTAGGTCAGTTTCTCACGCTGATTCCGAAAATCGCATCCATTTTTCTCAATCAGGTCAACTTTTCGAAATATAAACACTTTCTAGAAATTCTCATTTCCCGTTTTATTGGTAGGTGAGCGATACATGTAGTAGCATATGTCGACTGGTATATACATACAGCTTTACAGGCTGTTCTTATAGATCTCAAGAAGGGTACAGCACACTATAATAGGCTAATCAGGGATGAATGGCCTCTTCAGGGACTTCCGCTTGTTCCGGGCAGACACCACATCCCTCTTCAGGCACCAGCAGTAGTCGGCCAGCATATCTAAAAAACCTGACCTGATTGAGAAGAATGGATTACATTTCTGAATTCAGCGTGCGAAACTGATCCTAAATCAGTTGAAATACCTCTGACCTTTGAAAAAAAGATTTGAAACGCAGGCCAGTGTTATTGATTCCAGTGGCTTACGTACAACAGACGTTAAACTGATTGGCCTATAATTTCCCGCCGCACCTTTATCGCCTTTCTTAAAAATAGGTGTTACAGTTGCTAACTTGAAATTACCTGGTACCCCTCAGAAATAGACGCACTAAAAATCTTTGTTAGCGGCACAACAATGCTTGCTTTTAATCCTTTTAGTTGTATGGGATATATGGAATCCGGCCGCGGTGATTTACACATTTTCATTTTACCAATATAGTGCATTACCTCCCCTTCACTAACCACAATATTATCTAAATTCTAAAGTATTACCATTATCAAAAGGTATTATGTCTATGACCGTAGGGATGTTCGTTACATCTTCTATTGTAAAAACTGACATAAAAGATTCGTTTAGCAGGGTAGCTTGTTTTTAGAAACTAGCTATCCGTCAGAATTTTTCAACGGCCCCAAGACAGTACGTCAATTGTTGACGTATTGAAAAACTCGCTTGGAGTTTTACTTTGCCGTCACGAGCTATGAAAATTTCAAAATCGCGCTTGGACTTTTTTATTACGCTTTTCGCTTCACGCCTTAAAGATATATAGTTGTTTCGTAACCACAAATTGTCTTTATCGCACGTATGTAGCCTATAAGCCCTATCTCTACTCTTTATAATATCCCCTACTGTGGAAGTAAACCACAAGGGCTTGTTATTTACTTTCGCACGCTTAATCTTGTACGGTACACATTCCTCATTTATAGTCCTAAATACTGTTTCAAACGATTCCCACATTGTTTATGCGTTGGAGATCCTCATTACGTTTTCCCAATTGACGTGTGACAATTCATTTCTAAATTTAAAAGAGTCTGCTCGCTGGAAGTTAGGAATTTTAGTCGAGTTAGCTGGTTCCGAGTGACTTACTGAGAGGACAAACTCTACCATATTGTGAACGCTATTGCTAAACAGTTCTATTACTTGAAGATCAGTGATTAGCCTATCATCCGTAGTTATTACTAAATCTAAAAATACTGTCCAACCTCGTAGGTTCCCAACCTTTTGAATAAGAAAGCTATCTTGGAGAAAATTAACTAAACGATTACCTTCCGCGGCTCCCTGCGGAGATATGTGTGAGTGTGTGTGTGTGTGTGTGTGTGTGTGTGTTCTGTCCCTACGTTGAACAAAAGAAAATCCATTCAAAATGAAGGAAAAAATTTTTTGAAACGAATTAAATAAATAAATCACGTCATTTGACTTTAAAAGAAGTAATCCCATTCCTCTCTTCAAATTAGATTTTTGGATCTTTTCCTTTATAGCAGCCCCAATTTTCTGTACGCCCTTGACGATTGGTTAGGTTAAGTCGCGATAGTTTCGTTAGTTTTAACGAAAATATAACAATGGTGGTGCTATTTTTATTACTGTTTTACTATGTTCTTGGATCTTTTAAACTATTTCCCCCCCAACATACTCTTTTCAACAATCACCACCCCAATGTTGATCTTTTCAACTATATCCCCCCAAAAAGTTTAAACTCTGCAAATTAACCAAAATAAGATAAGAAAACAATAACAACAAATTTATTATTTATTGCAAACATATAAATAGAAAACCATTATTAACATAGGATAAAATTTGAATGCCCGGTTAGGTCAACTGTACGCCTTTGACAATTGGTTAGATTTAGTTGTGATATTTGCGTTAGTTTTAACGAAAATATCACGACTAAACCTAACCAATCGTCAGGGGCGTACAGTTGACCTAACAGGGCATTCATTTAACCTAACCGGGCATATATATATAATATATATACTCGGTTAGGTTAAATGAATACCCGGTTAGGTTAAATGAGTGCCCGGTTAGGTCAACTGAATACCCGGTTAGGTTCATTGAATGCCCGCTTAGGTCAACTGTACGCCCCTGACGATTGGTTAGGTTTAGTCGTGATATTTTCGTTAAAATTAACGCAAATCGAAACCTACGGTGAAATTATTGAATACCCGGTTAAGTTAATTAAATGTCCGGTTAGGTCAGCTGTACGCCCTTGACGATTGGTTAGGTTAACTCGTGATATTTTCGTTAAAAAGCGGGATATTTTTGCTACCCGCACGAAGGGTAGCAAAAATAACTAAATGCCCGGTTAGGTTAATTGAATGCCCGGTTCTCTATAAACCGGAAATATGATAGAATATAATAGAATTTTCAAGATATGTATCTTATATACATATCTTAAAAATTCTATTATGTAAATAAGTAAAACCTGCTAAATTATCTCCCCCTAATATTGACCTTTTAAACTATGTCCCCCCTTTCTGAAGCTGGGGGGAAAATAGTTTAAAAGATCCATGTTCTTTTATAGCACCCCATTGTTATATTTTCGTTAAAACTAACGAAACTATCACGACTTAACCTAACCAATCGTCAAGGGCGTACAGAAATTGGGGGTGCTATAAAGGAAAAGATTCAGATTTGTATATTACAGTACAATTTTTTTCTTTTGATGTGGGAAGTGGAACGCCGAAATCAAGACTCCGAGGTTCTTAAAAACGCTGCCTTTTTTATTTTGAAAAGATTGTGTCGAGTGTAAGATGCGTGTGTGTATTGAGGATTAGAGGAAGAAGCGTGTGTTTGAGAGTATGCTGATCCGCTTATAGGGTAGATGAGACACGGAAAAAGCTCAGCTAAGAAGGACGGTGATGGGAGAAGTGGGGGTTTCCAGCACAGATTTCCTGTCTCCTGTCTAACGCCCCTCCCCTCTCCCGAAGTTCTTCCCTGGTCGATTGGGGTCAATAATCTCTACAATAAGAGCATTATATTAAATTATATTTTTATTGATATATACTAAAGTTAAACAGAGTTTAGCGGTTTAAATTATCAGTAATAATTTAGTTTGTCAATTTAACTTAAAAAAAACATACAGCGATTTCCATCTCTGGAGCGTAACTTGTTTGGTACTTTTGCATTATCCTCCCAACACTAATTTTTTTTTATAACGGCTAACGCCTCCGGCGGGCTGTTTTTACCGTAACCTAACCTAACCTAACCTAACCTAATACCAACACTAATTTTTTTATAATGGAAGGAAAATAAAGTACCATAACCAAAACCAAACCAACATTATATAAAAAAATTAGTGTTGGGAGGATAATGCAAAAGAACCACTTGTTTTATATAAAAACTAATTACATCATGCGTTAAGATCAAGAAATGGATCACCTGAAGATCAAGGCCCCCAGCCTTCGTTAATTAGCCTTATAAGGCTAACTAACGAAGGCTGGGGGCCCTGATCTTCAGGTGATCCCAAGAAATTAACGAATTAAGCCTTTGGATCACCTAAAGATCAGGGCCCCCAGCCTCAGTTACCCAATGATATCTTCGTTAAAACTAACGAAAATATCACGACTTAACCTAACCAATCGTCAAGGGCGTACAGTTGACCTAACCGGGCATTCATTTTAACTTATTATTATATTTGCTACTGTAAAGCAAAAAACAAGAATACATGGGGGCCATGATCTTCAGGTGATCCAAGCCTTTTACTTATTGGTTACATTTTTGGAGTTTTTTAAAGTAAAAAGAAATTACGAACCATTTGCAATGTAAAGTAAAATTTCACCTTCAAGAGGGACAAATTTCAACTAAAACCCGCTCTTTTTCCCCATGTACTGAAACACTGGAAAGCTCAGATCTGATGTTTCTTTCTAGGAAAAGTCACGGCATTAGCTGACTCCAGTGACTCATTATACTGTCTATCACTTATTTTCATCTTAATCTGTTCTTCTTGTTCAAGGATAACTTAGTTTTTAAATAGTAAATTTTACGAGTATAATTTCCTAAAGAAACTTAAAATTTATCGACTACATAATTATTACAATAAATAAGTCAGCTTTGAACCAGACTATCTTGTATAACAACCCTTCGAATCGTGGGTTGAATCATAGGAGGTTGACCTACAATGAACTGACACCCGAGACCAGTCAGAAGCCAGAATCCACAGTCTGCATGAATTGTTCATTCTCACTTAGGTCAACTTTGTCGCGCTACCTTAAACCTACAGCTGAATATGGAATCCGAACCATGACCCACCACGGGTGGTCAGAAATTACAAAGTCCTCTCCCGGACTCGATCTCACGACCTCCCGTCCAGCAGCCCAGCGTCTTAACCAATCAATTTTTATTGTATGGAAGGATGAACAACCGGGTTCGCTGCGTGTCGACTGCCGTCACCGGGAATCGAACCGAACTCGGGGCTGGTGGATTCGTAGTCAGCAATGTTAACCACTATACCACCGAAGCGCATATATATTATATATATATATATATATGATACACACAGACCGTGCATGGAACAAGGAACTCTTCTGGGATAATTAAATCCACTATAGTCCGAATAAGTAATGGTAAATGACAAATACCATAATTTTTCTTTTTCATGATGCTAGCCCGACGTGGGCAACGGGTCACTCGCAAAGAGGTCCCATAAATATAGCTTCCCTCACCAGCTATCTGCAAAGCAGACAAGATCCAGCTTTGGGACATGGATCTAGGGTTTAAAGCAGCCTAGCCCTGCAACATTTAGAACCTCAATATAAGCAAAAGACTCGCTACCTTCACGTCAGATTGAATACATCAAAGAAAAAGGGGTAACTATTATATTTTTAGCCAAAAACCAAAACTTAAACCTTAACTGGCAGAATTGAGCGTCCACTTTTCAAGGCACATAACATGTCCGTTTCAAGATGGGAATGAACTCAGAATGGTCCCCTGAGTTTTTTATGATACACACAGACCGTGCATGGAACAAGGAACTCTTCTGGGATAATTAAATCCACTATAATCCAAATAAGTAATGGTAAATGACAAATACCATAATTTTTCTTTTTCATGATGCTAGCCCGACGTGGGCAACGGGTCACTCGCAAAGAGGTCCCATAAATATAGCTTCCCTCACCAGCTATCTGCAAAGCAGACAGGATCCAGCTTTGGGACATGGATCTAGGGATCCTGTCTGCTTTGCAGATAGCTGGTGAGGGAAGCTATATTTATGGGACCTCTTTGCGAGTGACCCGTTGCCCACGTCGAGCTAGCATCATGAAAAAGAAAAATTATGGTATTTGTCATTTACCATTACTTATTCGGACTATAGTGGATTTAATTATCCCAGAAGGGTTCCTTGTTTCATGCACGGTCTGTGTGTATCATAAAAAACTCAGGGGACCATTCTGAGTTCATTCCCATATATATATATATATATATATATATATATATATATATATGTTAACCCCCCTTTATGGCCCTGAGTCGGTTCGGATTCGACGGGGGGGTTCTGGTTAGGAGGCTGCAACGGATGCTTCTTCTTTATACTTTTCTATAATTCTTTTCTCTCGCTTTATGGGGTCGACACTCTGTTAATTCTTTTCTTCCAATAATAGAAGATAGCCCAACTCGAGGGGGGAAATAAAAACTTTCTCTTACTTTGGTTTACTTCTTAAAAATTACAGTTGGTACTCTGAATTTACAAGGGTAGAGGTTCGACCTCTTTCGACCATAGCTCTGGCCGGAATCTAAAAATATATTAAGGAGGCAAGGGGCCTCTGCCCCCTCCTAATGAGGTGCTAATCTGAAGTACAATGATGAAGTGCAACGATGAAGTGCTAATCTGAAGTACAACGATGAAGTGCCATGATGAAGTGCAATAAATGAA
>JAJOZX010000574.1:617500-655000 GCA_023014485.1 Bathynomus jamesi | reverse complement strand
AAACTTTTGGATATCAGTGTAGTTTTTTCATATAACAATATTGTGAAAAACATCATAGTAAAAAATAGCCCTACCAATAATTTAGGCATTATCTATAAAATTGGGTGTAAGCAATGTGATTCCTTTTACAAAGGTCAGACGGGAAAGGATTTGCAAACGCGTGTAAAACAGCATCAATATTCCGTTAGAACGGGACAGTTGTCCAGTGCCCTTTTTGTCCATTTGTCAGAGTTATCCCATTGTATTGATTGGAATAATGTTTCAGTTTTGTTTCACTCTAGCAACATTGTTAATAGAAATATTCTTGAGTCGGCTATAATTCAACTTACAAATAACCTTAACATGAGTAAAGGTCTGTTTCAACTCGATCCCGTTGCTCTGAATTCCTTCAGAATGGATTTAAACAAAAAGGGCAGGTTGTTAAATCTTTGGTAAAAATTTGTTTTTGTCTTTTGTTTCTCTTACAATTTGATTTTTCATTTTTTGCTGTATGCGAGTATGTGTATGTATGTATGTGTATGTGAGTATGTGTGTGGTCATTGCAGTTAAATGTGTTTGTATGTATATGTGTGTATATGTATGTATGTATGTATGTATGTATGTAGTTAAATGTGTATATATATATATATATATATATATATATAATATATATATAATATATATATATATGTGTATGTACCTTACCTTACCTTACAACCTCACAAAGGTTCTGCACGATGATTTCTCATTTCGCGAAGGTCAAGCTTGTATGTGTATATATATATATGTGTGTGTGTGTGTGTGTTTGTATATATGTGTGTATACGTATATATATTTGGTTATGCGGGTATACATGTGTAGGTGTATTATTTGTAATTTTTTCAATTTATATTTATTTTTATTTCTTTATTCTTTTGCGACCTACCGTTTTTTCAGACAATAATTATAAAAACAAATCTGGTAATTTTTTCCCTTATGCATATATATATATATATATATATATATATATATTCTGTATATATTGCGTTTATATTTATATATATACCGTATATATGTTGTATATATATTTTATGGTTCTTTATATATCATCTAGGCATCATTTTGTTTTCCAATTTATATTTACTTGTACTTTTTTATTCGTTTGTGACTATAATATGCATGATTCGGACAATAACTAAAAAACCTGTGGTAATTTTTCCCTTATAAATTGGTGTGCCTCTCTTAAAATTTATCTTTCAATTTATTATTATTATTTTTTATTATTTTTTTATTTTTTTTTTGGTTTATTTCTTTATTTCTTTGTGACATATATATCAATTTGGCATCATCTATTAAATTGATTGTAAACTTCCCTTTTGAGCTTGAATTTGTAGACTCCACTTACAATATTTATATTTATTTTTATTTCTTTATTCTTTTGTGACCTGTTCCATAAACAAGCCATTTGAATTTAGATTGAAGGTCGGCCAAAGTGCTAAAAGTGTCTTTTTATATATATATATATATATATATATATATATATAATATATATATTTGTGGTTTTTTTTATTTGCCTGTTTATTTCTTTATGATTATTTAGGCTGACATATATATCACTAAGGCACTATTTTGTAATTAATTTTTTCTCAATTTATATTTATATTTATTTTTATTTCTTTATTCTTTTGTGACCTGTTTCATAAACAAGCCATTTGAATTTATATTGAATGTCGGCTGAAGTGCTAAAAGTGTCAATCTCCCATATAAATGTTTGCTCCTCCCACAATTTTTTCTATGCTTACTATATATATGTATATGTATATATATATATATATGTATATATATATGAATATGTATGTATGTATGTTTATTTTTGTAACTATATATTGCCTTGATCTGTCCTTTCACTCCAGTGTTCCTGAGGATGTCATTAGACGAAAGCGCTTGAGCACCCCTTTGTGTTTCTTTTTTCCTTCGTGGTTTTATTCATCATAAATACTTTTCACGTGTCACTTTCGTGAAATAATTTTTCATATATATATACATATATATAAAATTAAGTTTTTAAAGTAATAAAAGGTGAACCTAAAAGAATTATCCATAAAAGGAAATGAAAAGAAGGATATAAAAAAAGTTTGAACGATTTTCGGACATCCTATTTTGGCAAGGATTTGATACCCCAAAAAGAGATGATTTCGGAAATTTGGCAGAGATGTTCAGACACCTTTTCCTTATTTATTTAATTATTATTCATGTATTTAGTTATTTACCGCTTTATTTATTTATTATTTATTTGGCTATTTATATATTTATTTTTGTTTCACCCGATGTTTTGGTCATATTCACTAGAATAGGAATTCTACACCACCACGAACACTCCCTTATTTTTATATAAAATAATTGATGGGCTATATTTATGCAGTGTATATATATATATATTATATATATATATATATATATATATATATATAATATATATATATATATATATATATATATATATATATATATATATATATATATATATGAAAATCAAAAGGTTTATTGGCAGACTATAGTCCATATGACAAATATTATTAATACAATGACAGTTCATATACTAAGGATAGAAATATATACAATTGATTAGAAATAATACTGCACTGTCGAAGTTAAGTGGAGCTACAGACAGACGTTTTCGTACCAAGAAGTCCATAGCTTAGAGGATAAATGGCAGGACTCACGGATAGCTTGGATGATCGGGTTGGTTGATTTTTTAATTCTTTGCATTATACTGTGTTGAGCACGTCTTGTTACCTCCGGGAAGCTCGGGACATTGCGGGTAGCAAACATTTGCGAAGCTGAGCATCTCGGGGGTAATTTATGTAAGAGTCTAAAAGACCTGTTGTACAGCAAATTTAGGGTTCTGCCGGAACCTTTTTTATAATTCACCCAGAGTTGCTGACCGTATATATTACTGCAGAAAGTACGAAAGAGTGTGTCTTTAGCTTCACTTGTACAGAAACGAAAGTTCCTTATGGTCATATTCGCTTTAGCACACAGGCTTCGAGATTGTTTTCTTATATCCGAGTCATCACTCAAGGAGCTGGTAATAGTTTGACCCAAATACTTAAACTCTTGGACTTCCTCAATTACTTCACCATTCATTTTAAACCTTATATCAGCTGGCTGATTACAGCTTTTAGGATGAAATTGCATAACCTTAGTTATACACTTCGCAGACATTTAGTAGCCGATCCAGACCTTTAACAGAGGGACTTTGTATATATATATTATATATAATATATATATATATATATATATATTATATATATATATATATATATATATATATATATATATACTATATGATCAAAAGTATTCGGACACCCCGGAAAATCCGCATTTCTGCAAATATCACCTTCGCCGAAAGGTATGCTGGGAAAAAGCGTGGCGAAACTATAATGCTGAGGTGTTCTGTTAAGTTATCAGTAACTGTTTTGAAGCCATGCCGCGCGGACGTGAACTCTCCGAGTTCCAACGTGGACTCGTCATCGGATGTTATTTAAGTAACGTTTCTATACGAAACATTGCAGCCAAACAGGATATACCAAAGTCGACTGTAGCGGATGTTATCATGAGATGGAAGCACGACGGTGCAACTAACGCGAAAAAACGTTCCGGACGACCACGCAAACTGACGGAACGTGATAGAAGAAGTCTGGTACGACATGTCAAGAAGTCCCGCACGTCCTCTGCCGCTTCCATCGCTGAGGAGGTAGGAAGAGCATCCGGTACCTCCGTTAGTACTGTAACTATCCGCAGAGAGATGCACAGACTCGGTTATTATGGTAGAGCAGCTGTACACAAGCCACTGATTACAAAAGTTAATGCCACGCGTCGTTTGGCCTGGTGCGTCTCCCGTCGTTCCTGGACCGTGGAGGACTGGAAAACTGTTCTTTGGAGCGACGAGTCGCGGTATTCACTCTTCCAGTCTGATAGGCGTGTTTGGGTGTGGCGACAGCCCGGAGAACGGCTTCTTCCTGACTGTGTACGTCCAACGGTGAAGTTCGGTGGAGGGTCCATCATGGTATGGGGTTGTTTTTCCTGGCTAGGGCTCGGCCCGTTGGTTGTTATACCCACTACCATGAACGCTGACGTTTATCTCGACGGTCTGGACAATTCGGCCCTCCCTACACTGTGGCAATACTACGGAGATGGCCATTGTTTGTTTCAACAGGATCGAGCTCCCTGCCATACTGCAAGGCGTGTGCAGGACTGGTTTCGTGAAAATAAGGTGGATTTGTTAGACTGGCCTGCTCAGAGCCCCGATCTCAACCCAATCGAGCACATGTGGCACGAACTGGAGCGACGGATACGAAACCGCACACCACGCCCGGCTTCACTTGCATCTCTTGCATCAGCTCTGCAAGAGGAATGGCGAGCCATTCCTGTACAGACTTACCGAAAACTGGTGGAAAGTATGCCTCGACGTGTTGACGCTGTAATAAAAGCAAAGTGTGGACCTACTGGTTACTAAATGCCATAATAAAACCATTTTTCCAAAACCATGCGGTGTCCGAATACTTTTGATCATATAGTGATATATATATATATATATATATATATATATATATATAAATATATATTATATATGGTGTAGTGGTTATCATATCTGACCGGCAATCGGAAGATCCCGGGTTCGATTCCCGGGTGGTTACCTCATTTTTTTCATTTGTTTGTTCTCTCTTCTCATCTTGCGCGGGATGTTCTCCTATACAAGCGTCGTTCTTTACGTTATTTATACTGCGTGTTCTTTGCAGTTGAAATGTATATATATATATATATATATATATATATATATACACCAAAATTTTTTACCTATGTTGAGAAAACCTCAAATATAAAATTTCAGCTAATTCGGAATATTTTTTAGGGATGCCGCATGGAACTCGGAGTTTCATCGTAATGGGAATAATTCTGCTGTTGGCAGAAAAAGAAGCAGAATGGAAGAAAATAGTTGCAGCTGCGTCCGAACTATCTGCTTCGAGTATCAGCAATGCTGTTGAAGAGCCTGGTACATCCTATCCCTTAAAAAGAAACGGTCCAGGTAAAGGAGAGCATATTGCAACGGCTGGAGTAGACTGCTTAGACGAGTGGGAAGTGCGCGATTGACACCGCTGCAAGCGATACTGGTCCCAAACTTGGAGCTTGTACACTCATCGAAAACAAGCTTAAAAGACAGCTCCTTGGAATCGCGTGCCGCCACCACATCAATGAAAGTGTTGTATCACGTGTCTTCGACAAGTGTCACGGTACCATCTCTGGGCCTGACATCACACTCTTCAATCGATTTAACAAGAACTAGAAGTCGATAGACAAGGAGCGTTTTGAAATTGTAGAAGCCGAGATCCTAGCAGGGGATGAAATTATCGCTACCTGTAAGCGGAACCTCGTCGTCATTCAACTTCGTGCCGACTATAGGGAGCGCCTTGAATTAACAGTCATCTACCTGGGCGATGTTCGTCCTCGTGGAGTCAGATTTCGCCAACCCGGAACTCTACACCGTGCTAGATGGATGGCGCGAATTATATACACTCTCAAGATCTGTCTTTTTCGTTCACAATTTCGAATGACCGCACGAGAGCGAACTGGGATGCAACGTTTTGCAATGTATGCAGTGCGCCACTAAGTACCTGTATGGTTTGTGGCCCCTCTCGCCGCATCCGCTCCTGCAAACAACTTCTCATTTCTCCAGCAACTACTGGCATATGAGGGCAATGAAATAGCGGCGGCATCTAAAGCGCTCTCCCGCCATCTGTGGTATCTCAGTGAGGAACTTACTGCCCTCTCACTCTTTGACGAGGACACGTCACTAGAAGTAAAGCGGGATTTGGTACAGGCGTTGGGTGTGGAAGGTTCTGAGAACCCACCCAAGCGGATAAACCTGGAACTTTCATTACCCGTTATGCAGGAAAAAACGATAGCCATCTTCGTCACTAGCTCTACCTGCAAGTTCTTTGAGAAATTATCACTTCCATCGGTTTTCTCGAAATATATCCGTAAGAGTGGAAGGGCAGAGCCGACTACCAGACCGCATGTAATTACGTGAAGTTAATGAATGTGGTAAACGACAATGCTGAGAGGGCTGTAGCTTTGATTCAGAACTTCAACAGTCACCTGATGGAGAATGAAGATCAGACTCAGTACCTCCAAGTCATGGAGATACCTCGCCAGCAGTTCTCTGTGGCGAAAATACAACTATGAAACAGGGACTGCGACCTAGGCAATGAAAATCCAAGATTTAAAGATCAGAAACAGTGGAGTATAGCTACTGGGAAAACTACTATAAAGAAAAAAATGCACAGAGTGTAGCTGCCTCCTGGGTGGTGTGAAAATGCTACAAACAATAATAATGAAGTTTGGACAGAAAAATATTCAAGTTATGATCAAATTCATATTTTGCTATACAGTACACCATTATGACAATCTAAATTACAAAAAGGGAGTCTTGTCCGTCCGTCCATCCCTCTGTATTCCAGATTGGTTGAAAGATAGTGACATCATAGACACGTCACAAAATGGGCGGAGAATCTGGCGCGTACTTTTCACTCGATGGCATCCAGGGGTGGCCAAGTTTCCTGGACCCAAGAGCCACATACGACGTTTTTCAGATGTACGAGAGCCGCAAAATATTTTAAAAAGAATTTAATTATTAAAAACATATACATATAGTTATACTCACATTATTAAATTGTTTAATTACTGCTTGTAGTAGGCTTAGTTTGTGATCTTCATTTTGGCTGTTAATGCTTTAAGTCTGGCTGATGTGATGTTAAGGCGGTATGAAGAAGCTCAATCAGGTGTTCGTTAGTGGGCAGCACGATGTTTTGACTTTACAAACTTCATTACCGAGAAGAGTGCTTCACAGCAATAAGTTGTCCCAAAAACTGAGATAGTCGGAAACTGGTTTTCCTGAGGTGAGGATACTTTGTCTCTGGTACTTGCTTCCAAAACTCAACTGCAAATAACTTTTATGTATCAACTTTAAACCCACGTCCTCCTGTAGCTCCAAAAGTTGTTTGTATTGAAGCAGCTTCCGTAACAAAAGGTGTGGTAACAGGACAGCCATCGTTGACGACATCAATCAGGAAAGGAATTACAAGAAATTCGAAGCATGGTTTTAGCTTCTTTAGTTCATCAAACCCGAACTGAAAATCATCAATTAGTCCTTCTAATTTACCTTTGTATTCCTCCAATTTACTATCTTTTATTTCAATATCAGGAAAAGTGTTTGCTCGGTTTTTCAGGTGGGGAAAGTGGTCAAATTTTTTTGTTACTAGATTTTTTGGAAGAGCTTTATTTTATTCTGGAAACTGAAAACTGTCTATGTAAGGGCAGAAATTACCTTATCCTTTCCCTGAAGTGCCAAATTTAGATTTTGAAGGTATTGTATTACATCAGTAAAAAACATCAGATCCTGCACCCATTCGTGATCTTCTAGTGGGTATGACTTTCCCTTTTCTTTCAAGAAATCAATGATAGGCTCCAACAGTGCAACAAACCTATTCAGGAGATTACTAGTTGATAACCCCCTTACAATACAGTAGAATGAAAGGTCATCTGGCTTATCTTGAAGATCCAGCTCCTCGATAAAATTTCTAAACGCTCGGTGCGTTTTTGCATTTGAACGAATGAAATTCACAATTTCTAGAACACATTTCATAACACTGTCATACCTAAAGTACTTGCTTACCAAATGACCACCGTGAATGATACAGTGAATAAAGATACACACAGGATATTTGGGATCGCTTGTTAAGAGCCCAACTAGGCCTACATTTTGTCCTACCATAGCTGGTGCTCCATCTGTTGCAACACTGACAAGCTTATTCAATGGTACTTGAGCATTTGATAATGCTTCGTCAAGTGCGTTCTTTATGTCAACCCCTCTGGTGGTTTCTCTTAGGGTCATTAAGTCCAAAAGTTCTTCTTTCACATTTCCATCGCCAGTAACATAACGAACAAATATCGCCAGTTGAGGGTTCTTTAATATCTGTGGATTCATCGAGGGCCAAACTGAATGCAACAGAATTCTTCAAATCACTTTGCAACGCGCATGTAATTTCAACACTGATCTGGGAAATACGTCTCTCTGTAGTGTGGTGAGAAATAGAAATACTTGCTATTTGTTCTCGAAGCTTTGTGTTATCTGGAGCGAGAGTTGCAGTAACATCGATAATATTCTTCTTCACAAATTCTCCACTACTGTAGGGTAGTTGAGCACGAGCAATATTCCATGCCATAACAAAACTAGCTTCAGTAGTTAAGTCAGCTGTCTTACACAATGATGAAAGTAGTTTGTTGGGCAACTAGGCTAGATTTCAACATTGTTAACTTAGTCTTCCGCAATTCTGATTTGGGAGGAAATTCCGTAATAAAATATTTATGGTTAGTTTCATGATGACGCTTTAAGTTACTGGCTTTAAAGTGATTGAGTGCCACGTGGCAGATAAGACACGCAGGTTTCCCACCCTTACACAGTAAAGGCAAAGCTCTTCTCCCACTCCTGTTTAAAAACTCTATTTTCTTCTTCATATTTCCGTTTCTTACACTTTGTCTGCTCAATCATAATCAACTAAGGGGTTGAGAAAAATAGCCATTATTTGATCTAAGAAGCCAATTTTAAAACACACTCACTCGTTACTACACGCGGCCCGCAGGGTAGCTCGAGGGGTACTGGACACTGGTGAGTGGCGATTGGTGTTAATTACATAATTATCCCTCTTAATGCCTGTCACGCAAAAGAAATTGTCGTACGCATGACGCATTTTATTGTCAATTCAGCTTTTCCTTGTTTTTTCATATTTTTTTTTATGTGAAAAAAAAATTATATTTATATTATGAATTTTGTCTTTTATGATAAATACAATAAAAACCAAAATTGTCTAGCGAGCCGCAGTTAACAACCTCGCGAGCCGGGGTTTGGCCACCGTTGCTCTATAGTCTATGCATTTAAGATTCAGCAAACAAAGTTATAATTTTCTTTAATTAGACGAAAATTCAAATTTTTAAAAATTTATATATATGCTGTCTGTCTGCTTGTATGTCTGTGTATCTGGCCCACCGTAAAACACGGAAACGGCTCCTCCAGAGAAAAAATTATTAGGTAAAAGTAGTTTAAAATTAATCGAAACCTACAGGAAAATTATTGAGTTATTACCCTTCGAATAATATATAGTTAATGTACAGTAAAAAATAATATATTTTTCTTCATCTTTTTTTTAACGAAAATATCATGACTTAACCTAACCAATCGTGAAGGTTAAATTTTAAATTTATTAATTTTTTTTACTCTACAGTAATATATATATATACTGTATATTGGATCACTTGAAGATCAGGGCTTCCATGTATTTTTGTGTGTTGCTTTACAGTACGAAATATAATAATAAATTAAATTGAATGCCCGGTTAGGTCAACTGTACGCCCTTGACGATTGGTTAGGTTAAGTCGTGATAGTTTCGTTAGTTTTGACGAAGATATCATTTGGTAATTGAGGCTGGAGGCCCTGATCTTCAGGTGATCCTATATATTTACTGTGCAGTAAAAAATTTGAAAGAAAGATATAATATATTATTTTTTACTGTACAATGTACAGTAACTATATATCACTCGAAGGGTACTAACAGTCTTCCGCAGGAACTACCAAAAATATCGCACCCATTGGCCGGAATATTTTTGCTACCAGCATGAAGGGCGAGTTCTCTGCTTGTAACGGTGAAACTTCGATCCTCGTTAACCCGATTGGGTTAAAATTTGGTTAATATATTTTTTTAATATGCTTAACGTTTTTATGGGACAAGACATTAGTTTTAACATTTTTTAAAACACACTATTCCAATTTGGGCCGGTCTAATAGGCCATATATATATATATATATATATATATATATATATATATATATATATATATATATGTTATAATGTTATAATGTTATAATGTTTCAGACCAACAAAGACCCTAGGATCCACTCATGGCTGGTCTACCTAACTGTGTTCGTGTATTGTGTATGTCCTCCGTGGTGGCGGAGGGGACCTACAATTTTACGTGGGTTCCGAACCACAAGAACATAAGAAATTTATGTAAAAACTGCCGGTAAATTGGCAACGACCAATTTTTACGAAACTAAATAATTATCAATTTAAAACTAATTAATTATCGATTTAAAACTAAAGATAGAATCTCTGATCCAGAGGATCAAGTCATAATAGACAACTATCCACAAATATGTTACACTCTATATCTATTTATAAAGGACATGCAAATATATCCGATCCAAAGAATCCAGTCAATTTCATTACGGTATCCATCAAGTCACGGTCCATATCGATAGCGGACCAAGTCAAAATTTACAATCATATACATTACAATATATACACTTACGAGAAAAAGAGTAGGTGTGGCTGTAAAGACTGTACAGTAATGTAGAAATGTGTGTGCACCCATTTTGGGTCTCCCATTTAAAGGTGTTTGTGGGGCAAGTGAAGATCATGAGTTTTTCAATACCTCACAGTACTATGGGGGGCACCGCTCGGCAGAGGAATCTCTTTAAATGGGGGTGTAAGGACAGAGAGTATCCCTAACCCAAGACGCTGCCTCCCTATATCCCACAACACTTGTGTTGAGCTGTGGGATCTATCCCAGAAAGCCTTAATTTTACTACCTTAAACTATACCCTTTCTATCAACATATGCGTCTAATCGATTTTTAAACATGTTTATAGACGTGCTACTAATTACTTCTACCGGCAAACTATTCCAGCTATTTTCTATTCTATGCGTAAAAACGTTTTTCGCAACTGCTGTCTCGAACCTTCTACTTGTCAACTTACACCCGTTATTTCTAGTCCTATTATATTGAGATATTTCGAAAAAGCTATCTCTATCTACGTTATCGAACCCATTCATAATTTTGAAAACTGGATTAGATCACCCCTTAACCTCCTGGTCTCGAGTGTTGTCAATTTTAACTCCTTAAGCCTATCCTCGTACGACTTTGACCTAAGCGACGGAATCATCTTAGTTGCTCGTCTTTGAACTCTCGATTTTGTCTATATCTTTGCGCATATACGGATTCCAAAATTGGACCACGTACTCCAAATGGGGTCTAACTAATGATTTATAAAGTGGAACTATAATATCGCGCGATTTGTACTCAAAATTTCGAGCTATAAAACCTAACACTTTGTTCGCCTTATTGACCGCTGCTGTACTTTGTTTCGCTACTTTTAAATCACTAGTGACTATAACTCCTAAATCTTTTTCCTGCTCTACGCTTGTTAAATCTTTCCCTGACATACTATACGTAAATTTACCGTTACGCGAACCTATATGCAAAATTTTGCACTTATCAACGTTAAATCTCATTTGCCATGTGACTGACCAAACAACGATTTTATTCAGATCTTCCTGAATTTTACCTCTATCTTCGTCATTAATCGCCCTACCACCCAGCTTCGTGTCATCCGCAAACTTTGAAACTGTACTGACTAGGCCGACATCTAAATCGTTAATATATACTATAAGAAAAAGCAAGGGGCCCAATACAGAACCCTGAGGAACGCCACTTGCTACATTAGCCCAGCACGACTCCGCTCCATCAACGACCACCCTCTGTTTCCTGCCTCGCAACCACTCTTCTAGCCAATTTATTACTATACCCCTGATTCCATGAGCCTTAGTTTTTTCAATGAGTCTTTTGTGCGGCACGGTGTCAAACGCTTTTTGAAAATCTAAATACACTATATCAACCACCCGATGTCTATCGTAACGTCAACCACGCTTTGGAAAAAATTCTAAAAGATTAGTTAAGCAAGATTTGTTTCGCCTAAATCCGTGCTGCGTATTTCTAACAAGTTTATGGTATTCTAAGTGTTCGACTATACGATCCCTAATTTTGATTCCAAAAGCTTACCTACAACAGACGTTAAACTGATTGGCCTATAATTTCCCGCCGCACCTTTATCGCCTTTCTTAAAGATAGGTGTTACGTTGCTAACTTGAAATTATCTGGTACGCACCCCTCAAAATAGACGCATTAAAATCTCTGTTAGCGGCACAACAATGCTATCTTTTAATTCTTTTAGTTGTATGGGATATAGGAATCCGGACCCGGTGATTTACGCGTTTTCATTTTATCAATATAGCGCATTACTTCCCCTTCACTAACGACAATATTATCCAAATATTACCATTATCAAAAGGTATTATGTCTATGACCGTAGGGATATTCGTTACATCTTCTATAGTAAAAACTGACGTAAAAATTCGTTTAGCAAGGTAGCCATTTCCTGTTTTCGAGACGATCTCCATTTACATTTTTTTAATGACCTAAGACACTTTTTACTGGATTTCTATTATTGACGTATTGAAAGAATCGCTTGGGGTTTTCTTTACCGTCACGAGCTATGGAGATTTCAAATTCGCGTTTTGACTTTTTTATTACACTTTTTGCTTCACGCCTTAGAGATATGTTGTTTCGTAACAACGATTATCTTTATCGCACTTATATACCTATAAGCCCATCTCTACTCTTTATAATGTCTCCTACTCTACAAGTAAACCACAAGGGCTTGTTGTTTACTTTCGCACGCTTAATTTGTACGGTACACATTCCTCATTTATAGTCCTAAATACCGTTACGAACGATTCCCACATTAGTTTTGCGTTGGAGTTCCCATTACGTTTTCCCAATTGACGTGTGAAATTTATTTCGAAATTTACTAAAGTCTGCGTGCTGGAAGTTAGGAATTTTAGTCGAGTTAGTTGGTTTCGAGTGACTTACTGAGAGGACAAACTCTACCATATTGTGATCGCTATTGCTCAACGGTTCTATTACTTGAAGATCAGTAATTAGCCTATCATCCGTAGTTATTACTAAATCTAAAATACTGTCCAACCTCGTAGGTTCCCTAACCTTTTGAATAAGAAAGCTATCCTCGAGAAAATTAACTAAACGATTACCTTCCGCGTCTCC
Source organism: Bathynomus jamesi (assembly GCA_023014485.1). Taxonomy (NCBI): domain Eukaryota; kingdom Metazoa; phylum Arthropoda; class Malacostraca; order Isopoda; family Cirolanidae; genus Bathynomus; species Bathynomus jamesi. The sequence goes on along the minus strand of JAJOZX010000574.1, from coordinate 642,025 downwards.
CTGCATTGTATCGTAATTCACGTTGGCGCAATTAAAGTCACCCATAACTAAAGCCTGCTCACTACCGATTATTCTCTTTAGTTCACGATATAACGCTTCGTCCGTATCAGCTGTTTGATTTGGGGGCCTATATATAATCGCAACAAGAAGTTTGAAATCGTTCAATTTAAGTTCTGCTATAGTCGAATCTATCGGTTCTGGAATTGAGTGCTTTACTTCTATAACGTTCGCAATATTATCTTTGATATACAACATAACCGCCTCCTCGCCTACCTATTCTGTTTTTAACAAAAGTCTATAACCTTTAATTTGATACTCCCCTACAAAGTCACGTGTTTCAGTGCTAAGCCACGATTCATTTATCGCAATTAAATCATAGTCTTTACAAGCAATTAAAGAAAAAAATTCGTTTATTTTATTTCGTAGGCTACGAGCATTTAAGGATAGAACCTTCAAATTGTTTGTAATTGCGACACCTTCGCGAGCGCGGGGGAAATTTGTGGAATTTACGCTGGGACCGTTCGGGTTACGGCAGCCTGAAAAGAAGAGACAGTATTATGAAATAGTCTTCCTAAACGCGCAGCTCCAACTTCATTAAGATGAAGTCCATCTTCGAGGAACAAGTCTCTCCTGCCGTAGAAACTGTTCCAAAAATTTGCAAAATGCACTCCTTCTGTTGGCAAAGAGACTTTAGGTTATTGTTAATATAGGTCGCCTTGCTGTAGAAATCGCTTCGTTGGATAATTCGAGGAAGTATACCTGTTAAAACAATCTTATTAGTTTTCTCCTTTAATCGCTCTAATAAGTCCCTGTACCTAGCCAGCAGTTCTTCCGATCTAGAATTTAAAACGTTATTAGTACCGACATGAATAACATACGTTGTGCAGTCGGTGGTACGTCTGTAAAATGGTCAACACTATTAGTTATATCCTCCACCCTTGCACCAGGGTAGCAGTAACGGCGCCTACGACGAGGGTTTTCTCCCACAGAATTCCTCGAGCTGCCCTCGAACAATGGAATCGCCAACGAGTCGTATTTCCGGTTCATCAGCATCTTCGAAACCTAAAACAGAAAACTTATTGCTTGTTATTACTGGTAGACAGGTCTTTGCTTTTCTCAATGGGGCTCCAGTTCGCACTCGAACGAAGGTTGGGAACTAGGGGAAGAGAGAGGGCTATTTATATTATCAGTAGAAACTGAGGCAGGAGTGGTCGTAACTGGAGTCTCAAGGGATTCTAATTTTGCCGTCAAAAGCATCACGCTTTCTTCAAGTCTCACCCTGGCCTCCCTCTCACGTTCTAACTCGTTCCTCAGCACTTCCATGCTTGAGCACCACCTGCAAACTAACTGATCATTATTATTAGCCATTGTAAACGCGTAAGCAGCAAATTTCCCTTCACAGCGACTGCAAGTACTTGACGGGGGTGCCATGCTTTTAATTAGTTGAACAACAAAAAAAAAAAAACAAAAAAGCGAGCGTTTGGAAATTAATAAATTACAACGTAGGTCTACCACGTTCCTGAAACACAGAAACAGGTTCTTGTAACACAAATTTATACTAAATTAATATAGAATTAAGCTACCGAGAAAGGATCTGTAAAAGAAGAGTAATTTTTAACACTTATCTGTCTGCGATTCGACCCGATGTTTTACCTTTTCTTCACACGGTTTGTAACTACACACTACCTGACCTCTCGAAGCACGGAAAAAAGAACCTTATGTCTCCACGTTTTCTGATTAATTTGAAAACAGACAAGACTAGCCTTGGTTTGATCAAATAATATAGTACTGAATAACGTCAATAAATGAAATATATTCGTTAATGAATGATTAGTAGCATGAAGTAATTTAGTTAAGAATGCACGGAACACTTTATATATATATAATATATAATATATATATATATATATATATATATATATATATAACACTTTTCACCTTTTGTAGTAATGTAAATTGAAATGTAACTTTTCACGTATTCTTCACACATATCATTACATACACCAAAATTCAGAAGGAGATACGTTTAGCATGTATACAGCGAGCTGTATACACGTTTTATGTATGCGACTCGCATTCTCGGGCGTGTGCGTTTTACCTATACTGCAAAATCGTTTAAAATAAGACTTTCAAACCGCATTCCTATTCATAATTTCGGCGTGTCCGTACATTCAACACATTCCTCCGCTAAATCACCTCCCCCCCCCATCTTTTTAAACCATTAATCCCTTACACCTATCTACACAATACGCGGTTCCCCCCCTCCCCCTTTTTTTTACAATACAGTTTTATATCAAATCATGCAACTCTTCCGTATTATCATAGGTCTTCACTTCCAGCTTGTTGGGGGGGGGGGGGGTCGTATTGTAGTTCAAGGGCTTTTTTTCTGGGGCAGGTGGTTGCATGAACCATATATATATAACTGACTAGCAACTACACCGCACCAGACGCAGTAAAACAAAATATTTTTTCCCTATTATTTTTTAATTTTAAATATCTACTTTATTAAATAATAGAGTGGAGGAGTATCATGAAATATTAAAAATATTAGGTTGTAATATGTATAAATTCTGCTCGATTAGAAAACAGACGATAGATAATTAATAGAATAACCTCAAGATAATGTGAAATAGTTTTAGAAATGTTACAAAATACACGCGGCGACAGGTTCGCACAGGTTTTATCGCGATACAGAATGACTTAGGCTAGTGTAGGCTTAGGGTAGTGTAGGATTAGGCTAATGAATATTTTCTCTGGTGTTTTTCATACAGTTACAACGCCACCCCTACGATATTACAGTAATTGAAAAAACATGGAGCCCACGAAAGAGCATATTCGACATGTGATGCTGTATGAGTTCCGTAAAGGATCTAACGCTTGTGAATCCGCAAGAAACATTCAAAGAGTTTATGGAAATGATGTTGTGAGCGAATGGATGTGTAGGAGATGGTTTGAGAAGTTCAGAAATGGAGACTTCAGTCTGAAAGATTATCAACGAACAGGACGACCAAATGAGTTAGATGAAGAGTAGCTGAAAGCAACAGTGGAGGAAAACCCAACGGTAACTGTAAGAGAACTTGGCCTGCAACTCGGCATTAGTCATATGACTATTCATCGTCATTTGAAGCTGTTAGGAAAAGTAGTGAAGGTTGGAAAATGGGTTCCGCATGATTTGTTACAAGCGAATCTTCAACATCGAATCGATATTTGCACATCACTGCATTCTCGGCAACTGCAGGTACCGTTTTTGAATCGGATCGTCACTGGAAATGAAAAATGGGTCCTCTATAACAATATTAAGCGCCGACAGCAGTGGCTTAGCCGTGAAACAAAGCCTGAACCTCAGCCAAGGAATGGACCCCATCCAAAGAAAATTTTGCTCTGCGTTTGGTGGGATATGCAAGGAATTATTCATTTTGAGCTTCTGCCAGATAACCAAACAATCACAGCTGAAGTCTACTACCAACAATTCCAACGAGCGAAGATGGCGTTACGAGAAAAACGTCCTGTATTAATTAATCGCAGAGGTGTTCTATTCCACCAGGATAACGCGCGCCCTCACACTGCTCGAATCACCACTGCCCAATTGGAGGCATTTGGTTGGGAAAAAATGCCTCATCCACCTTATTCTCCTTCAGACTACCATTTATTCAGAAGTCTCAACACCACCTAGATGGACAAAAGTTGCAATCCAGGGAAGTTATCGAAAACGAAGTGATCGCTTTTTTTAACTCGAAACCAAGGGATTTCTTCGAACGTGGCATAAAAAACTTTTCTACAGGTGGGAGGAGGTTATAGAAAAAGAAGGGAATTATATTGATGATTAATTTGTCATTATGTCATTTAATTTTTGTTGTGAATAAACTAAAAATTCGAGCAAATTTGTCCTTATAAGTCCTTTAATTTTTGTTCTGAATGAACTAAAAAATCGAGCAGAATATATGTTACAACCTTATATAATATTAATCCGAAACAATTCCTGCATAATTTAAATCAAACTATAAATAGCGACGAAGACCGAATCCGGACAATTGTTCGCCAGTTGATTTGCTGTCCGTGCGCGAAACTGTATGATACGTTTGATTATACGTTTCGCGTTTCACTTCACTATAATGTTTCAGATATATAATTCAATACACACTCATTAGTAGTTTTGTCGTATACATTTCAGCTGAAACGTATAATTCCCGCACCATCTAGCATTAAGGCTATTACGTTTCGACTCGAGCCAAAAAATTTAAATTCATAATGAATGTGTATTGAATTACGTATACATTTGAAATGCTACTAAAATGGGATAAAAAAATGTACAAATGTATAATGTATAAGTGTATAAATTCATTTGTCTCATTATTACAGCAAAAGGATAAATACTAAAAATCTGAACGTAAAATATACTACATTATTTAAGTGTAATTCTTTATCATATATTACAGAAAAGTCTGGTTTGCTCAATAACTACACTTTCAGATTTTATTATTATTATTATTATTATTGTTGTTGTTGTTGTTGTTGTTGTTGCTGTTGTTGTTGTTTCGCGATGTATCGTATTATTAACTTTTTTTACTGAGACATATATGGTTTGTACACCGTTTAACTCTTTACTGATGTATGTTACATAAAAGTTTTAATTTACACACACACACACACACACACACACACACACACACATATATATATATATATAATTATATATATATATATATATATAGGATGGCGCAAAAGTCAGAACACAGGAACTATGCTTCTCAATGCAAATATATATGTATATTTGCATTGAAAAAGCATTGTTCCTCTGTGTTCTGACCTTTGCGACACCATATATATATATATATATATATATATGTGTGTGTGTGTGTGTGTGTGTGTGTGTGTTAGGTAGATTTTATTTGCTCGGAAAAGTTATTGCCACGAAAACAAAGTATCGGTTGAAGACAGTTTTAAGAGCTTTCGAATACAAGAATTTGTCCGATCGTTCCTGCATAATAGTGTCATTTCTTTACTGCACCAAACATTATTTAATTGAAATATAATGATGCAGTTGTTTAATTATTAATTGAAATCTGAAATTTAAAACTTACCTTTATATTATCGCCACTTCCAACAAATTTTTTGTTTTTTGTTTTTTTTTCGAAATTTTTTTGCTTTAGTTCATGTTGGCAGATAATTATCATACAAAAAATTAGGATCCATTTCTGTTTCCTTCGCAACGTAACAGTTAGGTTTTAAACCTTCGTAAACGTTCAATACCACAATCTGTTTCCTGTCCTATCGTTCTAATTCGGCCTTTGGATCCTCCCAAGAGGAGGCGCCTTTGGCACTTTGGGGCCGCTGATTGGGAGGCCCGTAGGCAGTACCTCTCTGATTTCCCGTGGAATAATTACTGCTTCCGTGGCCGGGACCCTTCCGAGTGAGCTGAGCGCATCACGGAGATGATTCTCTTGAGCATGGAGGTGTACATTCCATATTCTATTCCTGCTACTAACGCAAAAAAAACCTTAGTTTAACTTTATTTGTTCTGATGCTATCCGCAACAGAGAGGAAGCTTTCAGAAGGTACCGTCACCATCCAACTCCTGACTCTCACTTAGCTTATATTTCTGCCCAGAATCGTGCAAAATCTGTTCTTCGACTCGCCAAAGATTCCTTCACCAGACAAAAATGTGAAAATCTATCCAACTTTAATTCTTCTCGCTCCTTCTGGCATCTAGCTAAGAACCTCTTCAACAACTTTACTTCCTCTTCTTTCCCTCCTCTTTTCCATTCCGACGGCTCAGTTGCCGTCTCTTCTCCTGACAAAGCTGAACTCTTCGCTCAAACTTTCTCTTCCAACTCAACCATGGACGATTCCGGTGCTGTTCTTCCATCTACTCCCTCCGACTTAATTATGTCTGAAATTAGAATTTCTTCCAAAGATGTTCATTGAAATCATTGAAGCAAAAGGTGGAGACACAAAGTATTAAATCATTTTGTAAATAAATGTACGAAAACTTTGGCATTTTTTTTTTTTTTTTTAATTTCCCTCAAATTCTTTGATGATTTACATTATATGTTGGAGTCAAACTAATTTTTTTTATTATTAAATTTTCCAAAGGAACGGTAAACTTCCAAACTATCGTATCCATGGTACAAAAGATAAGGACGAATATAACTGAAATATTTATCTGTACGAATACATATGAGCACCACTGTATACAGACCTGTATAGAGGTTTTCGTATTAGTATTCATAGTTAGCTTTTATTTTGTACCTGTAGGAAAATACCGCGTATACAGCTTTTAAATCCATAAGGGTGTAGATGGGCTATTTCGGGGTCAATGTTATAACACCGCTTCCCGTCGATCAGCGAAGTTAAGCGACAGTGGGTCTGGAGAGTAGTTGGATGGGAGACCGTTCTCCGCGTCCAGATTATATAGAGACCCATGGTTCGGACCCTAACGTAAAGCTTGTAGGTCTCGTCCGTCATATGACCTTAGATGTTAAAAAGGAAGTTAAATAACCTCATCATTACATTTTAAGTATATAAATGTTTCATTTCATAATTTTATATACACAGTATATATATATATATATATACATATTATATATATATATACATTCAACTGCAAAGAACACGCAGTATAAATAACGTAAAGAACGACGCTTGTATAGGAGATATTCCGCGCAAGACGAGAAAGAGAAAACAACAAATGAAAAAATGAAGTACCACCTGGGAATCGAACCCGGGATCTTCCGATTGCCGGTCAGACGCGATAACCACTACACCATGGACTTCACTCTTCCAAATGCCGTAATTCCTCTACATACTCGCAGAAACCAATGCCCCAAGGGGGCACCTCCCGCATGCCGTAACATTATATACATTCAACTGCAAAGAACACGCAGTATAAATAACGTAAAGAACGACGCTTGTATAGGAGATATTCCGCGCAAGACGAGAAAGAGAAAACAACAAATGAAAAAATGAAGTACCACCTGGGAATCGAACCCGGGATCTTCCGATTGCCGGTCAGACGCGATAACCACTACACCATGGACTTCACTCTTCCAAATGCCGTAATTCCTCTACATACTCGCAGAAACCAATGCCCCAAGGGGGCCCTCCCGCATGCCGTAACATTATATACATTCAACTGCAAAGAACACGCAGTATAAATAACGTAAAGAACGACGCTTGTATAGGAGATATTCCGCGCAAGACGAGAAAGAGAAAACAACAAATGAAAAAATGAAGTACCACCTGGGAATCGAACCCGGGATCTTCCGATTGCCGGTCAGACGCGATAACCACTACACCATGGACTTCACTCTTCCAAATGCCGTAATGCGTGTTCTTTGCAGTTGAATGTATATAATGTTACGGCATGCGGGAGGTGCCCCCTTGGGGCATTGGTTTCTGCGAGTATGTAGAGGAATTACGGCATTTGGAAGAGTGAAGTCCATGGTGTAGTGGTTATCGCGTCTGACCGGCAATCGGAAGATCCCGGGTTCGATTCCCAGGTGGTACTTCATTTTTTCATTTGTTGTTTTCTCTTTCTCGTCTTGCGCGGAATATCTCCTATACAAGCGTCGTTCTTTACGTTATTTATACTGCGTGTTCTTTGCAGTTGAATGTATATAATGTTACGGCATGCGGGAGGTGCCCCTTGGGGCATTGGTTTCTGCGAGTATGTAGAGGAATTACGGCATTTGGAAGAGTGAAGTCCATGGTGTAGTGGTTATCGCGTCTGACCGGCAATCGGAAGATCCCGGGTTCGATTCCCAGGTGGTACTTCATTTTTTCATTTGTTGTTTTCTCTTTCTCGTCTTGCGCGGAATATCTCCTATACAAGCGTCGTTCTTTACGTTATTTATACTGCGTGTCTTTGCAGTTGAATGTATATAATGTTACGGCATGCGGGAGGTGCCCCCTTGGGGCATTGGTTTCTGCGAGTATGTAGAGGAATTACGGCATTTGGAAGAGTGAAGTCCATGGTGTAGTGGTTATCGCGTCTGACCGGCAATCGGAAGATCCCGGGTTCGATTCCAGGTGGTACTTCATTTTTTCATTTGTTGTTTTCTCTTTCTCGTCTTGCGCGGAATATCTCCTATACAAGCGTCGTTCTTTACGTTATATATATATATATATATATATATATAGGATGATTCAGCAAAGAGTACATTAAATTGGAGGATGAAATCGTTGGATAATTCTAAACCACAATGTCTCTATGGTAAAATGTCAGATTTTGCATAGTTTCCATGTTACAATACATTTAAGATGTATTAATGAGAGTGAATATGAAGTGAAACCCACGTAGGTTTTTGTAATCATTTATTCACAGATCTCTACAGTGTGACCCCTCTTTGTTACAACCTAAAGGAAATGTTCAAAGTTGCCCACTTCTGCCTCAATGCAGGCCTGTACACGTCGTACCATTGAATGTCTGACGAGTTCCAGAAGAGAACATTTTGCCCGAGCATCAAGGAAATATCTGGATACTGTTTATCCCAACAGGTGGATAAGTCGTGGTGGCCCCGTTCCCTGGCCACCCCGCTCCCCAGATCCTAACCCTTTGGATTTCTACCTGTGGGGCCATTTAAAGACGTTGGTGTATCATACAGAGGTTCAAACAAAAGAGGAATTATGGCCACGTGTTCGTGACAGGTGCGAGCAAATTAAACATAGTCTAGGCATTCTGGAACGCGTCAGACATTCAATGGTACTTCGTGTACAGGCCTGCATTGAGGCAGAAGGGGGCAACTTTGAACATTTCCTTTAGGTTGTAACAAGGGATGTAACTGTAGAGATCTGTGAATATATGATTACAAAAACTTACGGGGGTTTCGCTTCATATTCACTCTCATTAATACAACATCTTAAATGTATTGTAACATGGAAACTATGCACAATCTGACATTTTACCATAGAGACAGTGTGGTTTAGAATTATCCAAGGATTTCATCCTCCAATTTAATGTACTCTTTGCTGAATTACCCTATATACACGGTGAACCAAACGTAGGTGGACAGTAGGTTGAATACGGTTTGTGTTATATTATATTATAACTATGGTGTTCATTATAACTATGGTGTTTGTGTTTTATTATATTAAATAATAACTAAATTTATTTAAATTTTATTTTGTATTATAGTATACAAAAAAATTAAATATGTATTCTCAAAATAAACGTTATCATTTACTGTCCACCTACATTTGGTTCACCCTATATATATATATATATATATATATATATATATATATATATATATATTATATATATATATATATATATATATACATATATATATATACTGAAACTCGAAGTATATTAAAAGAAAAAAACATAAATAAAACTAGGACAAAGAAAGGAAGAAAGTATAAAAGAATTAAAAGAAGATGAAGGAAGAAAATCTCCTTTTAAACCTTGTTTCTCCTCATTAAAGGTTATTTGAAAATAGAGCTCTTTCAGTAGTTCACTAAACTCTTGTATATTTTATCCGTTATCCGAGATAATAACGCATCTCTATTCATATGAAAGTCTTTATAAAGTTTAATATTCCAGTCAGAAACGCTTTTGCGCGACTTATATACTGTTGAGGCTGGACGCCATATTTTAAAAAGGTATATTTCACAGGATTATAGCGCCTATTAGGTTACATGTACAATTGTACATCCTTTATTGTATGAGTTACGAGAGTTTAAAAGGAAAGGATATGTGTGTGTGTGTGTGTGTGTGTGTGTGTGTGTGTGTGTGTGGGGTGACTTTGTTTCATCGCAGAATACATTCGACTCTTTTTATTTCCGTTGCTAACATTTTTTTTTATAGGAAACGAGGAAATGCGTTTTAAACTGACGGAAAATTGTATAACGGTTAATTACAACAATAAATTAAAAGGAAATAGAATAAATAAATAAATAATATACAGAAAAACTGACAAAAAGGGCATCGTAGGTTACTGCATTAACATAACTCTTGTTTTTTCATCATTTCCAATAAATAAGTTTATTCATTACCATAAAAAAGAAGCATTTAGGAGGTTTTATGCTGTTTCGTTGGCCAATAACCATTAAAAAGCAATTTGTAACTTTTTGTGTGTAATATATAACATTTCTGCTGGGGGATTTTTATTAATATTTGAAGAGTAATTTCCACGATATAGGGGATTTTTGTTTTCAGGGATAGGGGAAAAGGGAAGGTAAAATGAGTAATAAATTGAGACAGTTTAGCTAAAAGGTTTATATATATATATATGGGTTTGCAGCATATATATATATATATATATATGCAAACATCTTAAAATTATCTGGAATATTTTCTGGATATTTCTCATAAAAGTATACTTATTTTTAATATCAGTTTCATATATAATTTTATTTGCAAAATTCAATACTGTAAAATTTATTGAGAAAAGTAATTGTGCTATAAAATGCGTATATATATATATGTATATATATATTACGACTTTTGATAACACTTTGTCTTCATAAAATTACAACATTCAAAGGACATAAATACCCCCCCCCCTGCAGTGAGCAACACCATCTATCCGAACAGGCTTACGCGGTCGATTTTCCTTAATTATTTCATTATTCTACATATTCTTTCTTGTAGGTTATAAAATTGTTCAGTTCTATCGCGCACCCTTCGTTGAACTAGTTTTGCTCTTGGAAGTTCCAACATTTTTTAATTATGTATGAAATATAAAGAATTGTAGATCGCATTTTTATTATATATGACTGCGGAAACAACATATAAAGAAGTGAGGCTAATATTAAATTTCACGGGAACCAGATTACATTGGGTTAGGTTTTAGATTGGTTGTATTATTTGCCACGGGACCAATTTCGTCGAACACGATCTTGGTAACAAATTTCGAATTTGTTAAAAACGCTGGTCAGTGACTGAGTACACTAAATCTAAATCTTTTTCCGCAGTTAAGCTGGACCGTCTTTCTCCGCTTCCAACGGTAGACATGGAGAGAAGATGAGTTCCTCGTGGCCGGCCGTCACGCAGACGTCGCTGGTGACCTTGGCTAACGTGATCCAGTCCGAAGAGGGTCCCAGAGACCCCCTCTGCAATCCCCTTCAGGAACACCTTCACCTCGAGCAGCGTCTGCAGGAAAGGAACAATGACGAATGGAACCGGCTCGGAAAATTGGTTCTCCTCTCGGCACTCTCGGCACTTGGTACTCTCGGGAACATATTCGCGATATCCGCTGTTATGACAGAAGACCAACTGAAGAAAAAAGGTGAGACAGTCTACATATTAATTCGGTATAAATTAATTATTTCTTAAGGCATGTTTGTGAAAAGGAGTTCATTCTTCCATAAGGAACGTGCCTACGAGGCAAGTTCATTTCATAAAGTTCATCTGTTTTAATGAATCCCATAAAAAGGGTTTACTTATCCTTACAATACATGCCGTGAATGGGGTTTCATTGTCCATTTTGAGACATGAGACACGTTTATATGCGGCACAATGCTGATAAAAAGAAAAGGAAATAAAGAATATTACGTTTTAGTCATCCTGACTGCTTCATTCACCTTATAAGTAACTTGAATACTTCATCTATTCATAATTAATTTCTTGACTTTTATTTGAACAGGGAACGTTCTCCTCGTAAACCTAATGCTCGCCGGTCTGTTAATCACTGCTGGAGTGTTGCCCGCTGATGTCGTCGCCCTCTTGGCTGGGTGGCCGAGCCCCACTCCAGTTTGCCCCGCGACGTGGATCCTCTCTTGCCTGGCCGCCCACACGTCCTTAGCTACCCTCCCTTGCCTGGCATGGGAGAACCGCCGCCGCTTGACAGGCCGCCCGATTCCCACTGCAGGCCTGATCGCATTGGTATTCATCTGTTGGGCAACGTCCGTGGCTCTGACGTGTGCTCAGTGGGTTGGAGGTCTCGGTCCTTCCCACTGCGGGGTTATACACACGGCGGATGCCCACACATATAAAGTCTTCACAGGCACCGTCGGAGTGGTGCTCGTTCTCGCGCCTCTCGCTCTCGCTATTGCCGTCCACGCTCGAACCCTTCTGGCCGCCCATACAAACATCCGCCCTCCACGTCGGGGAGCCGCCTGTTCCTCAGGGGAAATGAAACCATTCATATACGCGTCGGGTCGCGAACTGGCACTTCCTGCCACCAACCTGGCAGTGAGTGCCGTGGCGGGGAGTTGCTGGGCCGTGGGAGTGGCATCGGACTGGTGGGCCGATGACACGATGCGCGTCTCCCTCATGTGGTTCCCCTTAAGCGCTGCCACGGCCACCGGATTCCTATACGGAGCTCACAAACCCTTCCGCGAAGCCTACATCCAGCTGTTTCACTACTGCTGTTGCAAAACCTCCGTCTCCTTGTCCCATCGAGGAAGAAACGATGCCGCTGCAGCAGCTGCGGCCGCTGTTACTGCTGCCGCGAGACCCGCCAGCGACGTCAGAGTGCATATTATTCCAGGGTACAACATGTACACCACAGCCGCCACACGCGAACACAGACCCGCCCCACACAAACCACCGAGGCCTAAGGATAGAGGCAGGCCTAAAACAACACATAAAAAAGATGTTTATGAACTTTAAACTGAATGTAGAAAAGTTCTGCTGAACTATAAAATTATGACTATACATTATAGTTAATTATATATACGTTAAAAATGAAATATCAATTATGCTTTTGCTACTCGCATAAAATAAAATTAATTTAGTTGTTTAAAGATGACAGACTAGCATACTTCATCGATATAACTCAAAGAAATTAAGAAGTATTTTATGAAATAGTATAGATATATATATATGTATACTGTTTGTTTTGGAAATGTTACGTTTTGTTAGTGTATATACAGACTTCATATCCATATCAATTTTCAAATAAAACACTTTCTTTTAACAATTATATTAATTTTAAACAAAATATATCCATTTCTCTTTTTGCTTTAATTATATCCGCAATTGTTTATCGAAGTATTCCCTGAATAAATAAGGCAAAACTTTCATTTGAAATAGATAATACTTTATCAAAATGAAATTTTGATACAGTAAAAACAAAATAATTTTAAAAGCTAAGTTTCAAGACTCGGCAAACAAACAAAAAATCTATTTCTAATATGAAAACTTTTTTTATCTGAAATTAACATTATTACAGTTCGCAGTTCGGTTTCACCTGCCAAAATTCGAGAGAGAGACGACGAATATAAAGTGATTGAAATAATGAAGATTTTTTTTTTTTTTAAGGTTGCGTTCTTTGCCAAATTCTTACACTAAAATTCAACTGAGATAAATGGGAATAAAGATAGAAGGATTAATCACCTTTACGTTTATATCACTACACTACATTCTTCTACAACTTCACAGTATTATCAAAATGCATAGCATCTTTTTTTTTGTTGTTGTTTTTTATTTCTTTTAGTCAAATAGAAAACGGAAGACTTTAAAATGCATTCGAAATTCTTTCTTTTAGAAATAGATACAAAGCAGTTCAAAAGAGATCTTTCAGCTTCCGTGACTCAAATCGCGAACTGTATTGACAGTTATTTAGTTTTGTGATGCCATTTGCGTATATATGACGATCTCAAAAGGTATTCCCAAAAGTAATGCACAATAAATTATTTTTTGGATCACCATATACATGGTGCTTCAAAAAAATGTTACCCCTTATATGGCGCTAATATGTCATTGCTTACCACTTATAATTTGTGTTGTTGTTTTTTTTGTTTATGTAATTATTTGTGTGTTTATTTGCTTGTTTTTTAATAATAATAATGTCGTTTTTTTCAAGGATTGTGTGAGTGATTAATGAGTGAACCTCATTCAATGGAAATGGCTACAAGGTTTACATTAGAAGAACGCAGATTTCTGCGTTCTTCTAATGTAAACCTTGTAGCCAATTCCATTGAATGGGGTTCACTCATTAATCACTCACACAATCCTTGAAAAAAACGACATTATTATTATTAAAAAACAAGCAAATAAACACACTAATACTTATATATAAACAAAAACAACAACACAAATTGTAAATTATAAGTAATGATATATTAGCGCCATATAAGGAGTAACATTTTTTTGGAGCACCCTCTATAAATATATATATATATATATATATATATATATATATATATATATATATATATATATATAACGCTAATGCTTTACTTGATAATTGACTAAATTAATAAAAGAGTTATTTTGTTCAAATTGAAAGGTAGTCCAAAAATAAAGATTGTTTCTGCAAAAACGATTATTTCCAATTTGGCGTCATTCCCACTTTCATTCGCAGTCCGAAAGTTGGAATTTTGAAGATGAGAAAAGATTTAAAAAAAAAAAAAAGAGGTTTGTAACGCAATTGCGTGTTTGAGAGGTATTTTCTATTGAAATATAATTTAAAAAGTACAAGATCTTGCACTAGAAATAGGAATGGGTCAATTTGAGAATTGCCTCCTGTGAAATTCTCATTTTCGGATTTTTCATTCTTGGACGTAGACTGTAACGGGAATGACCGAAATTTAAGAAGAGCTCACCCCTACCCCCACCAAATATTCAGCTTCCGTTTTGTATAAATTAGTTTCTGTTTAACATAAGTTATTTCACAATTTTAGAGTTTAAGTTTATCATTTTTTGTTTTATTATTTTTTTTTTGTACAATTATTTCACTCAATAAATAAAATGATTAAAGTAATTTTTTTCATTATAAAATGAACATAAACAACATTGAAAAAGGGCTAATATGAATATTTTTATTTCAGCTCAAGGATACGCAAACAACGTGAATGATACGTTTACAAACTTCAAAAATGGCGGATTTCTTATTTACTGAGAAAATAAAAACAAAATTCTGTTTTCAACGAATATTTACAATATCGAATTACTTTTAAATCAACTTTTATTTGTAAGAGTCTTAAAAGTAACATCCTTTGATGGTGACGACATCACGTTCTGGCCAACTTAACCTTAAATATTGTATATTGACAGTACAGTATTTCGGACGATATTTGCTTGAAATCTCAAATTCACTTTGATTTGAAGGAACTTCTTTTTCTCTCTGTTTTTAATGAAAGTTTTAAAACTTTTTATGTTATAAATGAAAGTTTTGCCACATTTCATGTAATAAATTAAAGTTTTGTCACATTTCACACTGATTTTTATATTAAAACAGAACTCTTTTTAATCCGATATAAATTGGGACGGATAAGTTTAAAATTATATCGTCGTTGGGATTATCTATAATGAACCCTGCCTAAAATTATATATATATATATAAAACCACTTTTCTTCTTTCAGTAAATCTTGGGACCAAAAGATATGACTATATAAATGTTATTCATTTTACTTCAATAACCCCTTTCTCTCTCTCTCTCAGGAAAACTTTCGAAATATTCGTCCCCAATTCAAGTTGTTCTCATTTCTATCTACTGCTTACATGGATATTGGTATATTGATTAATAAAACCCTTTAATTGGTTTTAGGTTTTTTGTGTTTTTTTTTTTACATATAATTTTTAATTAATAATAATTAGTAAAGTCCCTAATTAGGGGTTTATTTTTGTTGCATAGGATTAGATACTGATTACTGGTAAAGCTTATTTTAATATTAAAATGTTTCTTTGATTTTATACGTACATCCTCTTTTTTTAATTAATTCATTCATTTATTTATTTACTGAATGATAAGTATGTAAGTATAATAATTTATACCATTCTACGTACAGAACTTTAGAACCTGAACACACACACACACACACATTTTTTTTTCAGTGTTTTTTATTGTTTTGGGGGTCCGCACGAGTTACCATCATTTTTATAAATATTTTAACAATTATTATCATGATAATAACACTAATATACTCATTAATAATTAGTAACTGTTTTTGGAGATACCCTTATTAGTGTTCTGACCTGACTTCTCTTTGTTTGTAGCTACACTCCTATTTTTAAAAAAGTTTTATTATATATATATATATATATATATATATATATATATATATACCTTACCTTACAACCTTACAAAGGTTCCGCGTGATGATTTCTCATTTCGCGAAGGTCAAGCTTGTCGCCCCTCCTCTCGAGTTGGCCTGGTGAAGTAGTGAGTTGGATTCTTGCGCTCTCCACCTCACATAGCCAGGTACGCCCGGCTCATCGGGGATTGTTCTGAGCCAGGCGTCTAGTCTTCTTTTGAAGATTTCCACTGCAACTCCCTTCGTGTTTCTTAGGTCTTTGGGCAACTGATTAAACAATTTTGGTCCTCTCACTACAAAACTATTTTCTTTCAGGGTTAAGGATGTTCCCTGTCTCGCCTTCAATTTGGGAATACGACACAGTCTACCGCTTCTATTTTCCATCGTTGTTTGGGGAGTTATGGGATTCAGAGTAAGATTAGGGACTAGTTTCTCCATTATTTTCCAAGTGTAAATAATGGTGTATCTCTCTCTTCTCCTTTCCAGTGAATATAGGTCTAGTTCTCGTAACCTTTCCCAGTAATTTAGTTCTTTGCACCCTCTGATCTTGGCTGTGAAGCTTCTTTGGATCCCCTCCAGCTGTCTAATGTCTTCTTTTTTATATGGGGAAGTTAGGACCGAGCAGTATTCTAATTTGGGTATTATCAGGGTTTTCAGTAGAGGAATCATTACATTCCTATCCCTTCGTTTAAAAGTTCTCAATATCTGACCCGTTATTCTCTTTGCTCTGTTTACTGCTATCTTATTTTGTGTTTCAAATTTCGCATCATCTGTCATTACAACCCCTAAATCTTTTGCTCTGGAATTTCTCTGAATTTCCTGTCCATTTGGGGTATAATATTCCATGCACTTTAGGTCTTCTCTTTTTCCGTACCGTAATAGCTGAAATTTCTCGGTGTTAAACTTCATATTGTTGTCTTCAGTCCACTTGTAGATTTTGTTTATGTCGGTTTGTAGAGATCCTATGTCTTCTGGGTTTCTTATTTTTCTACTGATCTTTGTGTCATCCGCAAAGGATGTTACTGTGCTGTCTCTGTTAACGTCCTCATCTATGTCAGTTAGCATGATTATGAAGAGTAGTGGAGCTAATACTGTTCCTTGTGGTACTGAGCTGAGGACCTCTGATTCTGATGAAGATACTCCTTGTACTGTAACGACTTGCCTCCGCTCACTAAGGAAATTATATATCCATTTCCCTCCATTATATATATATATATATATATATATATATATATATATATATATATATATATATATATATATATATATATACACACTCGTATAACCTTACCTTACCTTATGATGGCTTCAAACGACGCTTTTGGATTGACCTGTTGTCAACTCCTTTACAGCATCCCGCCTCATTTGCGGGATTTGGTGGAGGAGAGAATTGGTTTCCGCTCTCTCCCTGCCCCCGTAGGAATACATAACATAGCTTGTCAAGGACTGTGCGCAGGAACCTGTCCAGCTGGTTCTTGAAATTATTCAGGTTGGTGTACTGGAGGGTTCTCAGTTGTTTTGGCAGTACATTAAAAACGTGACCGGAAAATTCGCCGTAAACATTTTCGCCGTAGGAAAATTCGCCGTAAACATTTTCGCCGTAAACATTTTCGCCGTAAGACAAATTCGCCGTAAGGACATTTCGCCGTAAATAAAATAAAATTAAAATTAAAAAAAAAGTTTAACTGAACCCTTATAATAGCCGGTGTTGGTTAAGTGTGCGGTCTACCTAGCTTCGAGCAGTCTACCACAATTAAAATTCTTTATACTGTACGGCATTGACGATTGGTTAGGTTAAGTCGTGATAGTTTGGTTAAATAAATTTCTTAAATAAATTCCTTATCTTACTTTGAAACTCACTGTACGGCATTGACGATTGGTTAGGTTAAGTCGTGATAGTTTGGTTAAATAAATTTCTTAAATAATCATCCATTGATTATTTTTAAAAAATTTTACGGCGAAATGTCCTTACGGCGAATTTGTCTTACGGCGAAAATGTTTACGGCGAAAATGTTTACGGCGAATTTTCCTACGGCGAAAATGTTTGCGGCGAAATTTCCTAGAACCCATTAAAAAGTTTGGGGCCTCATATTCTGAAGGTATTTTCCATCCTCAGTTTCACGGCCTCCTGTCCCATCACAGCTAGGACAGTACAGAATTTGCCTCTTCTTCCGGTTTGTTTCTATTTCATTTCTGAGACTGGACACACAACCCTAGAGTATTTTCCATATATATATATATATATATATATATTATTGTGTGTGTGTGTGTGTGTAGGGTTACTGCTTACAGTTGAAAATTAAGGTTAATAATTTAGATACAAGATTTATTGCAGTGTTAAAAGTATGAACGTTTTTATTATTTCAGTTTTTTTTATTGATTGTTTGCTTTTTGTTTTTTATTTTATTTATTTATTTTATTTTTATTTTATTTAATTTTAATAGCATTTTATGGTAAATAAATTAAGGTTTTGTTTACTTTAGCGATCAAGGGTTAGTTTCGTAACTTCCGGGAAATGAATTATAAGCTATTATAGCTAAAGCCATCACGGTGTTCGACTGGTTCCGCTTCGGGCAGTTGACTCGAAGTCATCGAGTTCGCTCCCGGACTTCTCTTTTCGATTAAGAAGCGCCTCTCGTTCAAAGCAGTTCGGCGGTAGTCGAGCAATGAGCCCTACCGACGCGACGGTGAGCCTAAGCTTCGCCGCACCATTTGTTGACTCTCGGCGGAGTCCTATTCGCAGTAAACGTTGCGGGTACCCATTGACCTATATATATATATATACCTTTAACTTACTATAGCTGAAATTAAAAATGTGATACATAACTTGCTTCTGTAAAATATCGGTACATACTATCTTTTGTTACATACAAAATTATATTCTGTAATAATTGTCTGGGACACCTATATAGAGTGTTTTACTTTGCTGTATGCCAACTGTAGGCCAATAGAGTGGTACTATATTACGTCATTATTAAGTCAAGTTCGGTGTCAGCGCATTCAGTGTAGAGGCGAGAGAGGTAAAAGTATACATAGAAAGCAAAACTCGTTCTATGGTCTGTGCTAAATGCGTTCTCATGTAGGAACGTTTTACCTGATGACGTCATAGCGAACTTCTCTGTACATTTAGGCCACTAAAAATCACACAGGAATCGTGCGCTTCACGTACCTTGAAGAATTTTACGTCCTTTTTTAAAAAAAATTGATGTGTTGTTTATCTTATATCGCAAACTCAGCATTGGGTGTATTTAGTCCAAAGAGTTTTATTATTATTATTATTATTATTATTATTATATATTATGTATCCTAGAGTGAACACTGCGCAATGTTATAATGGAGTATGCCTCATTTTTCCTCAAGTCCTGTAATAAAAGTAATGGTTTAAACTATATATATATATATATTATTTCTATCGGCGCTTAAACAGCATTATAAATATCTTAATTAACTAATTAAATACATTAGTATTTTTTCTTTTACCTTAATTAAAGGTTCTGTGTGAGATTTGACTTCCGTGTTGATTCAGGAACTATATCGCCACAATCTGCCCTTTATATATATATATGTATATACACACACACACACACACTCTTATCCTCCATGACGCGTGTTCACTCTCTGGTTTACATTATAAACTCTTTGGTATAGTGGTGTGTTACGTTGCTCGACGATATATTGGAGTTTATGTATAGTTCCACAGTCATTTCATAAACTTTTTAAACTTTTGAATAAGAACTAATTAAACGAAGAAATATTGTTTGCATAATTGAAAAGAAACTGAGATCTTAGACTATATGTTATCATAGTCCTTTATTTAAGGATAAGTACATTCTATTGGACTATATTTACATTTACCTTTTTTTTGTATTTAGAGTTAGTGACTGTGTGCCTCACTCCCAATTATTATTTTTTTCATGCATTTTTAGCTGCTAATCTTTTACTATAAAGTAATTGTATATATATATATATATATATATATATATATATATATATATATATATATACGCTTCTCTCCCTGCTTTTTTCAATTTTATATAAAATTATGTAACTTATACAAAGCTATAGGATCAATAGAACGCTTTATATAATGGTTTCAAATTCACTGTTTACTGTTCGAAATGCTTCATTCATCTTCGCCAGACTAATTTCTTTATATATGTTTCGCTATAAACTCTAAATAACTAAACATTTAGACGCGAAATACACGAATAATTATATATATATATATAATGTAAAATGTTTGTAAGGTGTAATTATATCCGATATTTGTGCGTAATATAATATTTTGTAATGATATATATATATATATATATATATATATATATATATATTATATATATATATATATATATATATATATATAATATAATATATATATATATAAGTGAAATGTAGGTAGGCCTAGTGGAATTCCCTTCCTATAAAAACACATACAGTATGTTCTTTGTAAATAAAATTATGATAGTGTACTGACATACATGTGTATGTGTGTGTGTGTGTATATATAATGCTATAATGCTATGTAGTATTTGTAAAAGAATTAAAAATGCGATTGCTTTTAGCTATTATGTAATTATATGAAATTTAACTAAATACGGGAAATCATCCTTATGTGAACTTCATTGAAAATATGAATCTGTTTCATTTTCTTATTTTTAATTGATAAAAGAATTCATACCATCTTATCTTTAGCCCGTGTCTCAGTAGGTAATATCGAAGGAAAGACACTGAAGTTGGGGGTTCGAATCCTTATAATGCCGGTAGTAATAATCCAGGAGTTGATGCAATACCTCCCCGTTCGTCTAGCCTTAGCGCTGTGGAAATTTCTGGCTCTCACTGCTTATTATTATTATTATTATTATTATTATTACTAATTATAACTAATTACTAATTGTAATATCCAACAAGTTATAATTCAATATATTATATTTTATCCATTAAATTAGTTTATCCTCTCAAAAAATACATAATTTGGCGAACAAAGTGTAGTTTCTTCGTGAAATTATAAATTTTCCAACAAAATTTAAGTTACCATTTGATCAAACACTCAAAATTGGTCTTTTGACTCGTTTACAGAATTTGCCGCAATTTATTGGTCAGTTTACTCGCATATTAAAAGTTCACTAATTATCTAACTTGAAAAGGGCTAAATATAGGTTCGATATCTGACTTCCTTGTAGCAATGAGTGACTATAATCAAGTAAAATTTCAATCAAAATTCGATGACCAACTAACTTGTTTTGAACATTTTTAGACTTGAGATAGTCCGTCGACTTTTTAAAAGAGATTTCATTAAACTAGTGATTTGACAAGAATATATGTAATTAAGTCGCGGGTAAGCGGGAAAACATTCTCCTTCGTACTAACGACCTTTAAAAAACTGGTTAGTTATTCTGGATATACGTCAATTTACACGCGTATGGAGTGTTTTGACCTAAAAATTTTTGTTGGTGCAATGTGATGAAGAAATATGAATTTTGAAGACATGTTTTGCACGACATAAAATAACAGTAATTTAATGTAATGCACTAATTTTTCCCTTATTATTATATTTTAACCGTGACATGACAATTGATTTGACAAATAAAAATTTTCAGTTAGTAAATACAGTTAGTAAATTTGGGCACAAATAAATTAAAGTGAAATATTTATATATCCATCCAATTTAAGTGTTTATACCGTCTTTAGAAATTGTTCTTATAAAAAATAGATTCTCCAGAAAAGCAGTTGTTAAATGTATATTTAATTTGACATTATATATGCATATAGTATATGTATAGTTCATATAAATATTTTATATAAATATTTTGTATCTATACTTTATATAATTATTTTGCATAAATTTTATATCTTTAGTTTATATTATTTTATATAAATTTTATATATGTACAGTCCATGCCATTTTATATAAATATATTTTTAGGATGTTACACAAAGGACTTATATTAAAAAACTTTCAGAATTAGATCCAAAGGTTATCAGCGTCCTATACCCGTGCATGGCTAGCCCATAGTGGGTATTAATCCGAAGTCATATTCCTATCTCCGGAAACACACACACACACACCACACACACACACACACAGTCCCACGAAAGGTATTTATATAAGTAACTGGTTGGCTCCTTTAACTTCCTTCGTTCACCAGATGGAGCTGAGACAGGCGGTAACGCCATCCAACCTGGAAAAATAGGTCCTCTAAAAAGGAGAACTGGGTTGAACCCAGATAAGTTACGTGCAGCGGGCTAGTCAATGCATCATCTTCACATTTCTCAGACTGGCTTGAGATAGTTCTTTGGCTGGATTGTTTATACAAGTAGGGTATCGTGGTTTTAAAAAGAATGTCAGATACCGACGATGGTCCTTTAGTTACCATATATATATATATATATATATATATATATATATTAATAATAAAATACACTACAGATGTTCATAAATTATCTTTACAAGTTCAAACCTTAATTAAAAAAGGAATGAAATGAGTTACAACGATGCGGCTTACTGCATGTGAAAGAACATATCACAGTTTTATTGTCAAGGTCAGTGCTTCTATGTGAGCGAGCTTTGCTGCACGTAACACGTCGAGGCGATATTTGATCTTCATCCAGGCTCGATTTAGCATTTCTGCATTACCATTCGGAATGGCATCAGTAATCCTGTTCTTCAGGTCCGCAGTATCGACAACCCTCGTTATGTCTGGTGAACATGGTGACCATGGAATCGGACCATCATGCCCAGTCCATCGATCAGGGAAGTAAGTGTTTATTGAGGCAATCGCGCACTACCATACTCTAGTGCTGGGGAGCTCCGTCCTGTTGCAAAATGTCAAAATAACTTTGTGAGATGTCCTTTCACACGCAGCAAACTACATCATTGTATCTAATTTTATTAATATTTTAAAAGAGTTTGAATTTGTAGAGATAATTTATGGACACCCTGTATTATAGGCTGTATATTATCAACAGGGAAATGTTAAGTTTCGGGGACGCCAGTTTTTTGACAAATTCGACATTTATTACAAGGATCATGATAAGCCTGAAAGTTGATGACGTTACCCGTTATCTGTTAGCAAACAGATCAACCAACCAACCAAAATTTTTTTAGTTTTAAGTTCAGTGTGGAGTGAGAAAAATGTGCTTTTCCACCCTCAGAGATTTAACATAACTTCTAAAAGGTTACAGTGAAATGTTAGCTTACAGTATTTGCAATTTAAAAGACTAGTGGAGTGTAATTTGGATTTAGATGTGTACATAAAAACTGTACATGTAAATTATCCTCCTCGACAAACTAAGCCTCATTTTAGTTACAGTAAAGTTTTATTAGTTACTCGTGCATAATTTGGGGCGATTGGTTAAAACATTTCACAGTAAACCATTCTGTTACTTTAAGGACCCTGAGACAGGTGCTCACGCCGATGAATGAGGAATGGTGCGATATCCCTATTCACTATAACAGGTAAATTACTTTAGTAAATAGGGATGAATCTTATGCCTGGGTTAGACGTACTTATGCCTGGTTAGGTGGTATGTTAGAGTAGGTTAGTCAAATGGAGTGACTTATGCCCGGGTTAGTCGTACGCTAGGGTAGGTTAGGTTAGTAAAGTGAGGTGATTCTTATGCCTGGGTTAGGCATACCTATGCCCGGTTACAAGGACAAGAGGAAGCCTCAACGACCTTTCGGTCAACTCGGGGAAGTTTCTGTTCTTAAACTGTTCATTTCTTAACTTTTCTTGCAGTAGCAGAAAAGTGGATAGAAAAGCATAAGGCTCTCGCTAGGTTAGGTCAGTGAAGTGGGATTACTTATGCCCTGGTTAGGTGGTTAGGTTAGTGAAGTGGGATTACTTATGCCCTGGTTAGGTGGTTAGGTTAGGCTAGTAAAGTAAGTTGATTCTTATGCCCAGGTTAAGCGCACGCTAGATTAGGTTAGGTTAGAAGAGCCGTATGCATAGTATATACACACTAGGGTTATGACTTTTTATTTTTTTGTCATAAATATTGTTTCCTGTATCATCAATCGATGAACTTTTGCTTGAAAACAATAAAAAAGGGCCTAATTCTTCAGAATTAAAAAACAATGTCACTCCGAAAGCAAATATAGTATATTAGTATTATAGTATATCAGTATTTTAAGCAATAAGTAAAACAATTAAAACAATAATAGAGTAAATGTATAATATTGTATTTGTATAATTAATATGTATTGTATAGGTATAATGTTGTATAATATAATATATGTTTATGTATAATAATTGTGAAATAAACATGCAAATTTCTATGTATTATTTATTAATTTTTTATTTTTATTTGGGGTGAAGTTTTTTCAAAATATATCGAAAAAACTGTATTTTCATTGTCAGGGGAAAAAGTTCATCGATTTATGATACAGGAACATGAGGTTATAAAAATGTCATAACCCTAATACACACACACACACACACATAGTTTCATGGAGACCAGTTCTTTAAAACTCGTTACAGACATCCTGACTGGTCGAAATTAGTCACATGGGAAATATCATAACTAACCAATCTAAAACGACCACCTAGCCTAGTGTACCGTCAACTGGGGATACTTGGGACAGTGGGGGTAACTTGGGACAT